>DWLO01003056.1:0-11514 GCA_018245335.1 Dalla quadristriga | reverse complement strand
GCCGATGACTAAGATAAGTATTGTCTATCGTGCCATAATTAGGTGTTAACAGGGTAACTTGTAACTTGTAATAGGTCAGTATTTTCTAGATCAGTGACGAGTTGCATGTTATCTATCAACGTATTATGTTTTTTTTCCCTGTTGTGACGTTTCTCAAGTGTATGTAATTACCTTATGATGAAATAAAAAAGATTGAATTTTGAATTTAAAACAGGGTTCCGGTAGCACCGTTTGCGTCCGGAAGCACCAACGCGGCGACGTACCGGGCAGGCTCTCGAGCACGCGCACGACGGCGGGCTCGGTGAGGCCGAACAGGTCCTCGCCGGTCACGTAGTTGGGCCACAGCTTGAGCACGCCGTCCTCGCCGCGCGCCTCCCGAAGCGACGCCACCGCGTCCAGCACCTGACTCACAAATATCATTCACGTTTATTTCATCCAGTACTGTGGCGCGAGTTGCACGCTCCTTTCCGGATAACCGGAAGCCGGAGTCTTTCCGCTAGCTAGCCTGTTCTTTCCCACACATTGCAATAATCAAAACAGAGATTAATAATGTTGATTTATTTGGTCATTTTTTTACAGGCGTATATTCTTCGGTCACATTTCGTACGCCTAACGCGCGATGGTACAAATTGACGGACTGGCTGCGAATGTAGGTACACGTGGCAAGCACTGGGATATAATCAGACTTTGCATGCGGCTTCATCCGCCTATGACGTTTTTCCATAAAAACTTTCATCCCTAATTCTATACTTGTTGGCTACAATCCAGTAGCGGCTAACTGCAGGGCTCTGGTCTCTCCTCACAACTGAGGATACCTGGAGTGGATTGACTGTAATTTTATGCAGAGATAGTTTTGGGCCGGCGGGCCATAGGCTAAGTTTATCCCGGAAAAACAATGGTTACCATGATAGAAACAGAAATTTCACGTGTGTCAGCATTTCAGTATACAGTGATTATTTCGATATATAATTAAATTAAAGGAAAGTTACGCACATCAGTTGCTAGAGCATTGACGCGAATCCGATAGCCTCATACTATAGAACTCAGACCCTTTTGGGGGTTAAATGAACTACTATAGGAGGTTAAATGAACTGCATAGATATGCAAGGCATTAATTTCAGTTATTATTCCAATCCCTGTCCATTGCAGGGCAGTTACCGCGGCCCAGGCGGCGCGCGGCGTGGGCGCGCACAGCTCCCGGCGCGGCTCGTCCTGCGCGCGCACGTGGAAGCGCGGCCGGCCCTCCTCCTCCGAGATCCAGCAAAGGTAGCGGCAGCGGCTGTTCGCGCGCGACATCGACCAGTAAAACCGCACCTGTGGCGCAACAAGGCTCGTTTATATATAATAGGCGATCGCCATACAGTCTATTTATGTTCGCAAGATTATCTAACTAATAAATAAAATGGAGGTGCCTGTCTGTAATATTAAAGCCAATTTATTAAATGGAATATGCTAATATGCTATTTATATAACACCTGAACATAATCAACCGTTTTTAACATTATTGTTTATAGATTTTGATACCATTATCAGGGATTGTAGAGGGTGCTCTAACTTACCGTATAAGCTTTAATATGTCTCAATATCTCAAACGGTTTTTAGTTATAGCCCTTAGCGTCTATACCCCATTTCACTGTTTAAAACTTTCAGTATTTCGAAATTTAACGCGTCGCAAGTCGCGGGCGCACCCTTGTAGGAATTATAAGTAGTTAGAAATATAATGATATCATCGTCAGTGATTAGTTGATGACTTACAATCTTGTATCCAATAGGGTAGATGTAGTTGGGTGTGTGGAAGGCATGCAGCTGGTGCGGCAGCAGGTGGCCGGGGCTGAGGAAGATGAGGCCGCCGACGCGGATGAGGTGGTTGGTGTCCGAGTGCAGCATCACGGACGCCACCTGGCGCTGCTCGTCGCGCGACACGAACACGCGCCGCTGCACGCTTAGGGTTGTCAGCTCGTTGTCTTTCTCGTTCTGACAGGGGATGGAAGGAATTAAGGGGTTGCGGCTCTGTTTTGTATCATTTTAGATTTTGTTGTTAAATGAAAGTGGGAAAAGTTTAATCGTGATTATGAGGCATAAGAAAAAAAAGACAATAATATAATCTTTTATAAGAGGGTTTTTATAAGTGTTAAGCCTGGATCGGTGTGTAACATCAAGCTAAATGGTTTTTAATAAATAAAACCATATCAAAGTCTATTCAATTCAAATAAGAGGTATACCTGGTTTTGGTAACTAGAAATATCTTTTGTTTCCATTTCTGGTAGTTCTGACAAAAACACTTCTATTACGTTTCCATGACTTACCTTCGGAGCGTGAGAAGCGCAGAACGAGGTCTTGTTCTTGTAGAACACGCAGTTATCCTTGACAGCGCAGCCGAGGTGGTAGACGCTGCCACACCGCACCTTGAAACACCGCACCGTCGCGCCGAGACGCCGACACACCGCGCACGTCGCGCTCACGCCCGCAGCCAGCGCCGTGTCCACGTTCATCAATGCTCCACTCACAGTCTCGTACACCCCCTCACACCATAACGCACAATTGAGATGAACCCATCGGTCCACGTCACAGTTCAGCAACCTCGATACACCGTCCGCCACGCCGTCTCCTTGTATGCCGCACAGTTCACATCTCCGACTATCCTCATTCGTCACGGGCATAATAGCGACCCCGGTTCGAAACACCAATTCAGTCAGCTCCCTGTCGGTGGGACGCTTGTATTTAACGGGCGGTCCTATGCAACCAGGCGACCACGACTTGTAACGAATGCCTCTGAACTTTTCTCTCTCTGAACTCTGATTACTTTTCTCTTCTTGTTCTACGCTCTTCAAATCTTCATCCAAGGCACTGACGTCTTCAGCGACTTCCTTCATCAGTTCGTCGTTGTCTAACGAATCAATAAATGACAGATCCATTTTTTCATCTTTGATATCTGGCTTTATATCCAAATCGTCAGTTTCCATGCTTTCCGTAGAGGCAGTGTCAAAGTCATCGCGGTCTTTTGATATATTGGTTTCGTTGTCTGATTTGATATCTTCTTTAACATTATTCTTTGTTTTTCCATCAAGTATTATATTTGTAGGCCGCCACGCAAACCTCTCGTAGCATTGCGTGCTGCAGAAAAATAGTTCCGAGTCACTATCACACAAAATTTCTTCTGCATTTCCTTTGTTGGCGGAAAGTAGAGGGAACTCAGAAGCTTTGGCTCTTACCACTGAGTCTAATATAACCACATCACAGTGACGGCAGAATTTCGCTGCACCGTTCAAGATACTCTGGATATCGATTGGCGTTCCTTCTTTTCCATCTTTACCTTTCGATCTGTACAGTCCCAGCTTATGCGATGGTGGAGTAGAAGTTCTTTCTACAATTTGATAAGATGTTGGTGGTGGGATGTGCAAAATTCCAGCGAGCTCCTTTAGTACCCCCAGAATATCTTCAGCCGCACCAGAGGTAAGTGTTAGCGTCACAGTCACATTTTCATTGCTCTCAGTGCTTCCGGGCGAGTCCTCCATCTTAGTTTTAACAGGAGAATCCGTTTCGACGGACTTCAATGATTTCTGATTATCTCCTTCATCTTTCAATTGATACAACGAAAGTGGTTTTACTCTTATCGGAATGGGTGCTATGAGAGGTATAATCGGTGACACTCGACCGGACAACGGCGTTTCTTCGTCCTCGTCTTCTTCCTCGTCATCGATAAGTTTTAGACCGGGGAACCGATCCGACGAATCGAATTCGAAACCTTCTGGACTCGAGCAACTGACGATAGTATCCGGTGTATCTGTATCTCGCTCTTTACATATAAAGTCCAGTTTCTTGTCCTCTGGATCTTCGTCAAACATAATTGGTTGAAACTCTTGGTCGTAGAAGCCCCGCTGAGTGGAAGCTGGAGGTTTTTCCGGCAAGGGTTCTTCGTCACCGAAGGGTTTTGTGTTGTAATAATCACCCACATTCGGTATTTTCGCGTTACCAAATTCCCCAACCAAGTCTCCTTTTAAGATATCATAATCCTTACTTTTTAATTTTGTCAAGTCACCGGAACCAAATAGAGGACAAACTGCAAAATTCGTGGTTAAAGCCGGTTCTTGTATTTGCATCGGCGGAAGTAGTCTCAATTGAGCCATTAAGTTATCGATAAAAGTATCGTAGTCTTCTTCGTACCGGGACCCCTTGCGTGGGCGCTTTTTAGCGTTGGATGCGTTTAAATTATTTTCAGCTGCAGCTTTCATATTCATCTGCATCTGCTTACGTTTTTTCTGTTGATATTCCCGTCGTTTTCGTTTCTTGGCTTCTGAGGGGGTCTCTGGTGCACTGGTCTCTGAAGTATTATCCATGCTCACGTTTTCTGGAAATTCTTCTTTCATTGGCTGATCTAATTTGCCCTGATCCGAAGCTGTAGAAACACCAGAAGTAGCAGACTGTTGCGAGCTTTCATCGAGTAATTCTTTCTTCACATCCATCGGTGTAAAAGGCCGATGTACAGGGCTCTGCTGCGGTGGAGCAACTTCTTTTTTTATAGCTTGCTGTATCTGCTGATTGTCTATATTCATCGGATACATTGTTAATGTTTTAACTGTAGGCGAACATTCAGGTACGGGAGTTGTTTCTTCTTTATTCAATATTTTTATCGGAGGTTTACGTACATCCATCAGTGATTGAGTTGAGGTTTGTATCATTGGGGATATTGACGACGCAGGCATCGATGTTTGTAAAGGGCGATTGATATAGGGTGAATTGACGGTGGTGTGTGTAACATGCCGTGGGGAATTTTTAGACATTTCTACGTCTTGCGTCAACGCCAACGTTGGGGGCGGTTTCGACGGCCTCGCTAGCTGCGCCTCTAAAGATGGTATAGCGCCTAGGGAGGGCGCAGTTCTCTGTATAGTCATGGTGCGTTGAGGTACTACATTGGAAGCTGTAGTCGTCGTCTGTAGCAGTTGTTTTAACAGAACATTTTGTGATTCGTCATTTCTTGCATTCAGATTTGCATTATTACCCTGTGGCAACATTTTATTCCCCGTAGTATCAGACGTAGTTGTTAATGTGTTGGGTTCATCAGTTTCCATAGGCTCCGATTTTACTATCACAGATTCAACACTGTGCCGCTTTGTCGGTTGAATGTGGCCAACGACAACATCACTTTTTGGTTCATCGGTCGACTTAGATCTTTTGAGCGGCGATGTTAACTGTGTATGTAAAAGTTTTGAAGTAGTTATAAAATTGATTGAGCCGGGAGCCGGTTTAGGTTGCATTTGACTCATGGCCGAAGTGACTATATTGTGTGTGCGCACAGTAACATTCGGTGCTGGCTCTTTGTTACCAATAAACGGTCGCGACGTCATAACTAACGCGGGGGGTTGACTAGAACTTATATTCTGTGAGTTAAATGGCAGGTTCGCTTGCCTTGAAGGTTGAAGTAATGTGTGTCCCAGTATACTGGTCGGTAGCGAAGTATTTTTTTGATAACTTACACTTGTAGTTATAGTATTATTCGAATGCATCATCGATGATGGAGTGGAAGAGTTGCTGTGTATTTTTGACAGAGCTGGCATTTGAATTATTTGCGAAGCGACTGAAGTTGCATTTATATCTTCACTAGGATTAAAAGACTGATTAGTAATAAGCGGTGGCTGAGCCGGTGATTTCATTAAAGGATTCTGAAGGCCCACTGGAGAATTCATAGGTGATACAGTTGGAGATTTTCTCATCTGGCCCATCGATGACAAAGTGTTGACACGAGATCCGACCATTTGGGCTACACTCATCGGTATACAGTCCATACTCTGTGAAGACGTTACAGGTTTATCTTGTCTCTGTACAGGCGGTGGTCTCGAGCTGGCAACCTCCACTTTTGATGATGGCAATAAGTTTTCAAAGTTGACTTGAGTTGGAGTAGTTGCATCGCTCATTTTACGAGTTACTGTTTGAGATTCAACTTTCGCTGCGCTCGGGTTTAATGAAGACATAATTGTCCGCAACTGTTGCGATACGTTAGCCATGTTAGATGTTAACTCAGCCGGTTGGGATAGTGGTGACAGTTGCGGTATTGTAGCTGACTGCAGCCCCAGCCTATCTGGTTCCCGTTTCTGAAATGCAGGCTGCTCTTGGACTTCTTTATGTTCTGCTTTTAAAGGTGAGTTTAAATTTGAAGTAGAAGCTGACGTAGTCGGTGCATTAGGTGCTTTCGGTGGAGGCGGCTGTTTCATGCTGTACGGCTTTCCATCGTCTGTTATACCCTCCAGTATGCAAAGCATATCTTCAAATGTTTCTACATGTTTGGTGTTGCCTTCTACGGCTTCAGAGTGTTCGCGCATCGTGATATCATTGAGATATCTCTCTTGGGACGGAGTTGGAGACGGTATAGATATCTGAACAGATTCTTGTGCCATATCTGATGTTATCTGCATATTAGAATCTATAACCATTTCTTTAGTTTGGTTAGCAATAGCTTTTATCGTTTTAACAACATTTTCTTCCGTATTGCTTTCAGTCAGAGGCACCTTCTGTGCTGAAGGATCATGAATCGGCTTATTATAAGAGAGCAAAAGGTTGCTTGGCATAGTATCCTCTGGTTTATCTTCGTCGTCACCTTCCATGATATTATCTGGAATTTTTTCAGGAATAGGATCAGGACTCTTTATGTCGGCTTTGCCTATAAGCAACGGCGTTCTTTCGGTTATGCACAACGAATGTGGTAGTTCAGTTTGTTGACTTATTTCAGTTTCTATATCTATAACTTTATTGGGCTCCTTTAATATTGGTGGCATCTTCTGTTCCTTTTGTAACGAAACTTGAGAACCCATTAACAAATGCTGAGAGGTAGATGAAATTGGATTATGAATGCTCGTATTACCATCTGATGTAACGGTACTGTCGGGTGAGGCTGCTTCATCTTGAAAGATTTTGGCTGGTAACGTAGCGTCGTGCGTTACTGACAAGCTCGAGAGTTTAGTATTAGAGAGAGATAGCCCCATTGGTTTCTCGATGGTCTTCACAATTTTCTGTTTAACTTGATGCTGGGTCAGTATCGATACTGGCACTCGCGATGTCATAGAAGTGTTGGATGTTGCCAGAGAGATAACTGGGTTTAGGCTTGATGCTTTAGGCACGCTCGAGGATATTACACTTATCACAGAGCTGATTGGTTTTGATAGCGACTGTGTCGACATGTTCAGACTCAATGGTGGATTACCAATGTTCAAAGGTAGCTTTTTGATTTGTGTTTTTCCCAGACCACTTGCATGTCCTGCCATAGTGCCGATAGGAACAGCCAGGCTTTTTAGAACTGGCACAGAAATAGTTTGGTTAGCGATGGATACAGAAGCTACGGTGGCCTGAGAAACTTCGTTTAATATTTTCGTATTAGAGTGAGGAGACAAGACCGTTGCGCTCAATACTGGCAATCGGGAGAGCGCCGAACTTTGGGATTGGTTGATTAATTTATACTGCTGCATATTGGCAGACGGCTGCTTCGTGGCCAAGCTTATGACTGCAACGGTTTTCGTGGTAGTTTCGGTTCTCTTTATGGGTTTGTCAGGTGGGACGTCCTCTTCCACTTCGTCTTCGGGCTTGCCGCTATCAATAAGCTCCTCGAAGTCCTCTTCGGTAGCGATGCGTTCCTCGGGCGATATGACCCCCGGTTCGACCACTACGATGTCGTCATCGTCGAGATGTTCAACATACTCGTCCATGTCATCATCATCATCCTTGGCAAAGCTCATCCGCGCCGCGTCGTCGGAGGCGGAAGCGTAGTCGATGGTATCCGTCGAATACAGAACGTACTTCCGCGTATCGCTGGACTCACCCAATTCGTCGACGCGGCTTTCCATCGTGGGCGCGGCAGTCTTTCCCGAGTACCTGGGCCGCGTGATGGATTGGCTTTTTATTATGGAAACTTTATTGATGTGTACGGACGGCCTCTGCCGATCGTCGTCCTTGCCGGGCCAGACAGGCGCGCCCCCGAAGAGACCGGGCTTAAAGTACCGGTAGCCGGGCGGGATGGGCGCCATGTGGTGGTGGTGGGTTCCACCGCCATGGTCGTGGTGAGGCGCCGGCGACGCCGCGGGCGAAGCCGACGGCGTGGGCGTGCGCGCCACGTGCGGTGAACGCGACAGCGAAGGCGACGCGGGAGCTCCGCCCATCGGGCTGTATTGCTGACGTTGAAGCATTTGTTGACGCTGCAATTGAAGCGTAACAAGTTATTTTTATTCACAGGCAGGAAAAATTGAAGAAGATTTTATGATACTTACCGCCATTTCGTTAGCGGTATTTCCCGGAGAGGGCATCGGTTGAGGACTGCCGAGCGGTGACGTTTGTTGTCGACCGCCGAAAGGTACGCCGACTCTCATACCTAAACGAAAGAAATTGTACATTACCTTCAAAACATAATTTCAGTAAATAGAATGTATTTGTCACGTACATGTGTCAGGTTATTGATACCTTGTTGATGATGCGGAGGCCTCGCAAATCTTGTTGGTAAAGGTGAACAGCCAGGAGCCGGTCGGGAGAATCTACCCACATTAAAATCATTCTGAAACAAGTATTTAATAATTAGAAATGTTAAACATTTCATGAAACAAGAAAATTAAACGTACGTGAAATTTTGAAGAGAATTTGAGTAAGCGGTAAATCTCTAATAACGAAACAGATTTCGTTACAGAAACATTTATTTTAAAAAAATATAAAAAAAAATAATGAAATATCTGTTATGACATTTTCAAACACTTACACTTTGTAGTTGCGGTGAGTGTGATGAAACAGGACTTTGAATTTGTGATTGTTGGTAAATCTAAAAACAAAAAAAAGTTAAATACATTAATATTTGAATTTAAAGAAATTATCACAGGATGGTTGCATATAGCTGAATATGATACAAACCAGAGGACTTCGACTAGGCGTCGGCAGCTGAGGGCTGGTTCTCTGCGCCTGAAGTTGTTGCAAGAAATGTTGCGGCGACATTGACGATTGCATCGGCGACTGCTGCGAGTGCATCGGTGACTGCTGCGAATGCAACGGCGACTGCTGGGTGTGCATCGGCGACTGCTGGAGATGCATAGGCGACTGCTGGGAGTGCATCGGGCTCTGTTGCGGATGCATTGGGCTCTGCTGGGGGTGCATCGGACTTTGCTGCGGATGCATCGGGCTCTGCTGGGGGTGCATCGAGCTCTGCTGCGAATGCATCGGCGAGTGCTGAGTGGATATGTTCTGTGCGTGCATCGGAGACTGCTGATGGATCGGCGACTGCTGCGGATGCATCGGGCTCTGCTGCGTGAGGGGCTGCTGCACATGCATCGGAGATTGCTGCGAGTGGAGCGGACTCTGCTGCGTATGGAGCGGCGACTGCGTGGAGGGGTGGAGCGGAGATTGGGAGGTGTGGTGCAGGGGAGATTGCTGCGAGTGGAGCGGCGACTGCATGGGGGAGGTGAGGTGATGCAGCGGCGACTGCGGCGCGAGAGAGTGCGGTGACTGCACGTGCGGCGATTGCACGTGCAGAGGCGATTGCACGTGCAGGGTCGACTGCACGTGCAGCGGTGACATGGCGGGCCGCGAGCCGGGCGCGAGCGATCCGCGTGCGAACTGCACCATGCCGCCCGCCGAACCGCGCTCGGGCGCACCGCCCACCTGATAGTGATAAAGAATTAAATGTTAACGAAGAGTCTAATACTGTCAAGATATTATTGTTTTAATATATTTTGTATGAGTAAATGCTGCTATGCTGCTCTATATGGTATTTATAACAAATATTGCATCTTTCTCGGAAAACAGACAACCATTAAAAACTCTTTTTACAATTATGCATTAGAATGGGAGTATAGATTATTCGACTAGTTTCTGGAGACCATCTTGGATTATTAAGTGGTATTTATAGAGCTCACAAAAAGTGTTTATTTTTAAATATTTCGTGTAAATATTTTAAAATAGCAGATAAATATGCACCGTTTAAATACCCCATCAAAACACTATCAGGAACAATATGGCATCGCACTGCCACGTCACACGACAATAAATAACCATCAAAAGTATGATAAATGACGGACATAATTTATTGTGGTGCGACATATTCATAGATACACCCAATCCCGATGGTTGATAGGATGGTCCTACCTGCCGGACCAGCTGTTGTCCGCCGGCGCCCGTCTGCTCGATGACGAGCGTCCGACCACCCTGTAGGATGGTCCTGGCTTGCGTGTTCAGCGGTGATGTCACCAGTCCGATCCTCTGCTGGGTCAGCCCCTGCCCGTCTCCCCCCAACACCTGCTGCGTCCGAATCAACGTCTGCGACTGCTGAATCGTAGTACTCTGCAGCCCTATCTGCATCGGCCTATTTATCGTCTGCTGTTGCAGTTGGGACTGGCCAATGTTTTGATTCTGCTGGAATATACTCTGATTGCTAGTTATCTGCTGCTGGTTGATAACCGTCTGTTGAGCCAGTTGCGGGTTTTGTTGACGCTGCTTCGTATCGTATTCCTAGAAAGAAAACTTCGCTTCAATTTGGTTGGAATTTATGTTTGAAAATTGTAAATGGAACGCAAAGCAGAGGCGCTCTTAGCCAGTAGCGATTGCCATCGCGCGGCGAGCGTCAATCGCAGCTGACTGACCAGATCCAGTTGCCCCGGTCGCTATCGGAAGATAGATGGTTGACTGCTGGTGGAAAAATTTCATAAGCTCAAAAAGCTCCGAAAAGCACGTTAAGTAGTCGGTCCCGATTGATATCGCTAGATAACAGTTGTTAAGTATTGTCGAGAGCATTCGGGGACTAACTTCTGACACTTGGGTTGGCCACTATTACCTCCATCAACCTACACTGGAGCAACGGTGTGGAGCACATTCCAGGCCTTTTCAGTTGTAAAACGACACTCGTGCCCTGCAGTAAGCCTCTAATGGGTCGTAGCTATACGGAACACACATACGACTTTGCACGAACCTGCATGAGCACGCTATGCTGCCGGGCCTGTTTCCTCGCGGCCTCGAGATGTTTCTGTAACGCTTGCTGCTCTGTGGACACGCGCTGCAACTCCGCAGCGTCGTTGGGGGTCAGCTCGTTCCCAGACTTGCGAAGCTGCCGCTGCTTGCTGTTCAGCGACTGAAACGTTAAATTCCAACGTGTAAAACGATAAGGGCGGCCGTCGGGCACAGCCCTAGCATCCCGGTTAGTGAACAATTACATTCAGTTAGAACGAGTGCGCCACGAATATCCCACGCGGAACCTGAAAGAGAATCGCACCGGAGGACTCGGAACGGGCTACGGGGCCACTACAAGCACACAAACACGGAAGCACACTACAGCGGGCTCACCTTGCGGATCTTGCGGAGCTTCTGCACCTCCGCCTCGTAGTAGCGGAGTTGGTCGCCGGCGAATGCGTTGTACTGCTGCAGCCACTGCTCGTAGAGCAGCCGCGCGTGCTGGTCGGTCTCCGTGAGCGGGCGGTCGGGCGGCGCGGCCGGCTGCGCGGGGGGCGCACCCGCAAACAGCGGCACGGCGGGCGGCGCGGGAGTCGGCCCCGCCCCTAC
>DWLO01003055.1:0-11515 GCA_018245335.1 Dalla quadristriga | reverse complement strand
GAGTCAGGAGCTATTAAAGGAGGTTAGTAATCAACACTAACCTGTGTATTGTAGAAGTACCATTTACTAATTTAACCAAGACGGTCTATAAAAGTGAACACTTGGCCGGGTATGTTCTTGAATTATTGAATTTTTTAAGTGCTTTGCATACAAATATCAGTTGAGTGGATTCGTTGTTAACTCTTAATTATCAAAAGTTGGCACACCAAGAAAGCTCGACTGT
Source organism: Dalla quadristriga (assembly GCA_018245335.1). Taxonomy (NCBI): domain Eukaryota; kingdom Metazoa; phylum Arthropoda; class Insecta; order Lepidoptera; family Hesperiidae; genus Dalla; species Dalla quadristriga. Next base: position 11,292 of record DWLO01003055.1, on the reverse strand, counting down.
AATGAGTAATCTGTAGGTGTAGTGTATTTTTTTTAATTGGTTTATTTGAAAAGATATCATTCATTTTAAGTGATTGATATTTACTTTCAGATTATCCTAGTGGATGATGCTAGTGATAGGAGGTATTTGGGCAAAGAGTTGGCCGATGCAGTGGGAAAGGTTGACAAAGTCCATGTGTTGCGGAGCAAGGAGAGGACCGGGCTGGTTGGGGCTAGGCTGATGGGCGCCAGGACAGCGGTGGGGGACGTGCTGGTGTTTCTGGACGCTCACTGCGAGGTAAGTGTTGAATTGTTGATGTACATCTGTCAAGTTTATAAAGTTAAAATTAAACTTCATGAACGATGAAAATATGTTTGCAACCCATTATAGGTCTCTTCTCCACACTGCTGTAGTGCGCTTCATGCTGTTAGCCCTTCAACACAAGTCGCGAAGCTCTTTTGTATATTCATAGGCTTGCTTGGAATTGCTTTAATTTAATTCATATTGCGTTTCTAAAGTTTTTTGAACATACTATTTTTTTTTAAATTTCAGGTTACTAAAGGTTGGTTGGAGCCTTTGTTGGAGAGGGCTGGCAGTGACGACGTGTTCATATGTCCTCACATAGATTTGTTATCGGAAGACACATTGGCATACACTAAAAGTATCGACGCTCACTGGGGAGCGTTCAGCTGGCGTCTGCACTTTCGATGGCTCATGCCCAGCAGTGAGGTAATGCTTAACAAATCTCAGAATCCTTCCAAACCGTACCCTACTCCCGCGATGGCCGGGGGGCTTTTCGCGGTCAGGAAGAGCCTATTCTGGCGGCTAGGCGGGTACGACGAGGGCATGTTAATATGGGGCGCAGAAAATCTAGAATTATCCTGGAGAGCTTGGCAGTGCGGCGCCCGGGTAGAAATTACGCCCTGTTCCAGGGTAGGACACATCTTTAGAAGGCACAGTCCTTACAAATATCCGGGTGGAGTCGCAAAAGTGTTGAATTCAAACTTGGCCAGGGCGGCGTCTGTGTGGATGGACGAATGGGCTGAGTTTTTCTTCAAGTTCAATCCGTCCGTCGCCGCCATCCGCGACCAGCAGAGTGTGTTTGACAGGTTGGAGGTGCGGAAAAATTTGCAATGTAAGAGTTTCAAGTGGTACTTGGAGAATGTGTGGCCCCAGCATTTCTTTCCGACGGAAGATCGATGGTTCGGCAGGATTAAAAACGAGAAAGGTTGTTGTATTGGAGTCACCGGCGGGACACCCGGGCTTGGAGGCCCGGCTGCGGGCGTCAGCTGCGGTAGCGACATTGACCTCGAGCGACTTATAGTTTACACACCCGAGGGTAAGCTCATGGCCGATGAGGGGTTGTGCTTGGAACAGGGCAACGGCCGAGCCGTATGGAAGACTTGTAGTGATAGTAAAAAACAAATTTGGGAACAAAAAGGACCGAGACTTAAGACTGTAGGGGGGCAGTGCTTAACGGCAGTCCTCAAGGACAGCAAGGACGGAGTGGGAGACCCGATGACGGCCAAGAGGTGTATGAAAAGTGATGTGCAGATTTGGCATTTTGAACGTGTGCCTTGGCGTTAGTGGGCGGTAACAAGTTGTAGAGTAGGCTATTTGACCATTTTATAATCCTATAGGGATTTTTTTATAAATAGAAAACAACAAAATCTTGCACACTCATACCCCTGCATTGCAATTCACCGTGTTGCAGGTGACATGAAAACTAACGCCGCACGCGATACATCACAAATAACTATTAAATACCTTAGACCCTAGCTAGAGTTAACGTTTATCTGTCACTTAAATGTCAAGTTCGGCTGGGAATCGAAGCTTCTCGCTCGGCAGATAGGGTCACTACAACGGCTTCGGAAGTGTCTTACTTCGTTAGTAAAAACGTTTTAATTAACATATTAAAAAAATTAAAACATCTATGTTATTGTTTGATGTAAATCTTTTGTATTAAAAATATGTAGATTTTAAAAACTACGATATTATGATTAATATTAATATGTTTGTATTTATTTTTAACTCGCATTTATTTACATTTTTGATGAATTTTATTTTAAGGTTCGTGCTCTTTATGGGAATAGAATCATGGTAACCCTTGTGATAATATAGTACGTAGTGTAAACATTATAATTAACAAAACAGTGTCTGTGATTTCAGTATAAAGGAATTGATTTTTTGTAAAACTTTTAGTAAACATGTAATATATTATATTAAATGCAATATATATAACATATCATGCAATATTAATGTTCGTTAAATGTGTTTCACAAGAATTAATTTATCAACCCTCCGTGAATAAACGGCATAATATCTAATAAGATCCTTTCCAAAATAGTAAAAAGTGTATTACATAAGTAATTATTTATAGTTGTAAGTAAATAATCGTCAATGTTTGTAATATAAAGTTATGTCATCTTGTATTTAGATTCATAGGTATCGACGAACAATCCAAACTTCTGGATGACAATCATTCCAAAATGTTAGACTAGCTTGAGATTTCACGATTATGTTTTTCCGTTCGTACATTACGTTGTACCTCTTTGATTGACTACGGATTTTTATCTATTTATCAAATTATTATTGCATCATAATCAGTCAAATATTCACGAAGTTAATCGATTGTTACAGACGGATTGGACGGAAAGACTGACATTATTAGACGGGTTCCGTTTTTATCAATTACTCTAAAAAATTAATGTTAAAAAAAACACTGTTTCATGTTTTGTCCTTGACGTGAGATGTGATTGCTTAATGTATGTACTGTATTACCTACCTATGCAATGCCAGATTAAATTTCGTTTGGATATGTACGAGTATAATATAAATTGATTATGTGATGTGTGTATTGTGATGATGACAGTTATTTATTAACGTAAAGATCTAAAAAATTAACACAGTTATGGAACTTGAAAATGTGAGAAGTATTCATAAATAAGAATTATTAATTTCTTGATTAATTTCTAAAATAATACAACTGAAATATTAATAAGCACCTTTATCTGGATGAGAGTTACCTATAATTATTACCGGAAAGATCTGAAACTTAGCACAGTTGTGGAACTTGAAAATATGAGAAGTATTATTAAATAACAATTATTGATTTCTTGAATAATTACTAAAATGATAAAACTGTGAATATATTTTTCCGTTATATGTTCGGCGTTAAACCATAATGACATGTGTACCTACTAAGTTAACTTAGAGAAACTTCACGTTGATAAAATACCTACATATTTAATTGCTTGAATGTTATATGTAGTTGGATCTGAATACTCTTGGGAATCTTATTAATTAATATTACATGTCAGCCATATTTTTATTTTCTTCTATTAAGTTACATTTTAGTGAAATACTCCAGTTTATCTTTCATGAATTTAAAAATAATTTTAAATTTCTATCGAATTTATGAACTGATATTGATTGATGAAATGATAAAAGATTTTCTTATTTTTAAATGTATACTTTCGGCTAGTCTTGAAATACCTATACTTAACAATTTAGTTAGTATATGTGTAGTCTCTGTACTCATAAATATTTTATATTTTACTCATCAATTAGGTAGTATAATTTGATTTAAATGTCCTGGATGGATTTGACGGTACGAGCTTAAATCAAAACTTACATGTTAACAATTAAAAAGTAAAGTAATTGTTTCGTATTTTGGTTGGATAGTCTCATTTGATATTATTGAATCAGCGCGAGACAGGTGCATATAAGCTTAAGGCTTTAAAATCAATAATTTGAAAACTTTTTCTGTGTCATTGCAAAATCACTTAAGCTTGTACAGTACAGTACAGTTCCACAGGTTAGGTAGGTTATAAAATTAAAGACAATGAACATTTGTTGGAAGGTATTCTATAATAAGCGTGTTACTATTTAGTTGTTCCATTGCGGCGCGTTGATGGTTTTTTTACATCACAAGTAGGTACCTATTAGGTCTTTTGGGTTTTTTAACTTGTTTGATAAACCCATTAAGTATGTAGCCAGCCTGCCTGTGGCCTAAAATAAATAGGCAACTAAAATAAATAAGTAGAGGATTTATCACTTTTTCAAATAATTATGAGTAAGTACCATAGTAAGTGTCGTAACGGCGTATCCACCCTTTATAAATATACTTATGTGACTTTATAATGAGTACAAAACGTAATTGTTGTGACTAGCATTCCAATGTTTTTTAAAGATACTTATAATTAAAAAAACAAAAGTTAGGTTGTTTAAACAATATGTTTAATATCATAATCGGTTGTGTTAATTTTACGTAGGTACTAATAATAATTTAGACTAGGTACTAAGTGATAATTTTATGTTACGTATAATTACGTAGTCTGATTCTTATGATTACTTACAATTTGCAGTTGCAATAAATGTCTCGGATTGAATTCCCGATTGCCACCACTACAACCTCTTGGCGCTAATGGTGGCTACGAGGAATATTTACAACCTTTTATGATTGTAAGAAGGTTTACTTGAATATGGCACTTTGTTATCTATAGATAAGCGACAATATTGCACAAGTTCAAAATAAAGTTTAATATTTACAAGGACTGCGTTTTTATTGTTCCTTTAGCATTTTCCAACGACCTCTACGTGGGCTTTCATCTGATAATTAAGTAAATCACCATAAATAATAAAGGGAACCATAGTGTTGTAATACGCTCAGCTGAATTACAATCATTATGGTTGCAAATAAAACATCTGGCATCGCTGTGACCCCGCGCCCGCTCTACAGCTACTAAACCTAAGCACACCGAATCCACCTGGGCTCTCGGAATGCAACCTCGAATGACGTCCACTGTGTTGCCAACTGTAAAAATTGAAACATAAATGACAATATGGAAACATTATTTATGTAAAAAATATAAAATTAAAAAATCTTATGATAATAATGTGGAACAATGAAATAATAATTTTAATGTAAAAGTGTTACGCACGGAATACTTGGGATTGCCGAGTGATTTAGACTTCGGCCTTTTACGCCGGAGGCTTAGGTATCAAATTCGAGGCTCATAACCTCTGACTTTTTGGCGTTAAGATGTACGAAATTGAATATCACTTGCTTCAACGGTGATGGAATACAACGAGGCATGTCTGAGAGTTTTCATGTTAACAAAGGCCAAATCCACTAACCCGTAATTGGCCAGCGTAAATTTAAACAAGCTAGCATATGGTCTTTCTAAGCCTTTCTCATTCTGAGAGGACATCTGTGGTTTCTAGTGGGCCAATGATGGGTTGTGATCATGATGATTGATTGTTTTGATACGTACGTTACGTTCCAGTCCATTTAAAAAACAAATAAACACCTACGAAAAACCTAGTATATTAAAATAATAATCGAATGATCAGTAAGCGAGATTATTTTGCACAATACTTACTTCTAAGTAACTTAACGTACGGCATGAGTCTTCGTGCCGGATGATAACTATAAATGACATCATAATAACACTGCTGTACCTGAGATATCGATGAGAAACTTACATGACTTGTCGTCTGGCGTGGCGACCATCTTTAAACACCGATATTCAATAGGAATTCTGGAGTCTGTCGAAGGCGGCGGATGCCCCAAGTTGTGCACCCATTGAGCTGTCACCCAGTTGGAAGGATGACACGTTACGGATTTGCCTGGCCACGTTGTCTCCTGCGGGTGGCAGCCTAGACAGCGGTGATGGAAGCAGTTTTCTGCAGACGCTGCAAATTATATTTTGAAGTTTAGCGGAAATTACGATTTACCATTTTATTTCGAGCCCGCGTGAGATCTCGAAATACAGAACATTTTAAACTGTGAAAAGGGGTACTAAAGGCTATAAGTAAAAAACCGTTGAGATATCTGGAATATCCTAAAGATAATAAACAAATACTTTTTTCCGGGGTTTTTACGGGAAGCCCCCCTCGGTATGCCCATGGTTATACTAATGCCCACGGGCGGTATCATTTATAGCCATTTTCTAGTTACCTAATAGATAGACTAAAAAAATGTGACGTACACTCAAAATCAGTTTTCATTAACGTCTTGTGCCGTAGTCCGTAACTAATGGTTGCGCTATTGTAGCACAGTCGTAACAGCTTGGGTTTTACGGCGGCAATCATACATCATTTTCTCGCATTTCGCGCCGTTTTGCCGGCCATCATCCAACGTTCCAATGCGTTCTACGTATACGCTCCGTAATTACGAGGAGAGAATCGCGATGCGTTGGTATGCTCGCATGGTGAGATTGTATAATTTCGTAGTGGACTTAAGTCGTGGTCTAAGCCGAATTATACCCATACACACGAACACCGATTATTTAGCCCACCAAAGCACTAAAATGTCATTTTCTATCCGTTTTCCATCCGTCCGTCCGACAGAGACCGTCCATGAGGACACCCAAAGTATCTAAGATTCTGTCCCACCTCGTCTATTACGCGAAGCCTTCGAGCCGAGGGGACTACTGATCTTATCCGTCTGAACAGCCTTTTCACAAGTGAGTCGTGCAGATGCTGCTGAGATTACCTTTTTCTTCTTCTTCACCTTGTCCCATTTATTTGGGGTCGGGTCTCCTCACTGCGCCAAGACATTCTATCTAGGGTTGTCGAATGTGGCAACTGGGCTTTTTGGAGTTTCTTTAGGATATTTGACCACCATGTTGAAGGCGGACGCCCTTTTCTTTCTCGAGAATTTGGTAGGCGGAGAGCTTTCTTGACGAGGATCGTTTTCCCGTCTCATTATATGTCCGTCATCTCAGACGACTTTCAGTTAGTTTGACAATGATAGCAAACTTAAAATAGCTCTCTTTTTATTGAATGGAAATCTTCTAATTGATATTGACCGGCATTTCGGTTATACGGGAACGGAAGAAAGTTCGCGGTTTACGTTTTATTTGGTTTAGTGCATCGATCAGATGCGGTGGAGGCGTGCGAGGCGTGAACCGGCGAGCGACCGACGTGCGGCGCCCGAGAAAGTGCCTGATAGGCGGCTGACATCATTGCGCACGCCTAGCCGATTGCATCTCGCTTCCATTTAACCACAAGCGTGGAGTTCCGCGAGGGAGTTCAATTGACTACTAATAAATCACTTGTGCCGTTTACATAACAATTTTTCATAAAACAGAATTACCAAAACTACCAAAAAGACATTTTTTCACTGTCTCGTAACTGGTTATCAAATCAGAATTATGCTGTGTAAAACGGTGTTGGTGTTTTTAGTAGTAGGTAAGCTGTTTATTACATTACTATTTATATTACAACTGTATACATTACATGTAATATTAAAAAAAAATACTGTTTGTTTTAACAAATATTAAAAAAAAAAACAGTTTTGACGTTTTCATAACCATTTTTGTCACTAGCTACGAAAAGGGTGCTGTTCATCATCGACAACCATCAACAACAACAACATCATGAATTCTGAAAAATAATAAAAAACTAAGATCTAGGTTAATTTTTAAATTGGGTCATGGGTAGGAAAAATAATTGGGACTTGTGTTGTAAAAAGATGAGCAGTGATTACATAAAAATAGATTCTAAGTTACTCTCATGGGAATTTTTATAAAATTGTACACGTAGATAAAATAAATTACGAAGAAGAAAAAAAAGCAGTTTTATTGAAGAATTAGTACTCTTAAAATACGGACTCACATCATCGGCCAAATATCTCCATTCCGCTGCTGAGCTAAGGTATAGTCTCTCTCAGAATGAGAAGGGCCATAGTATACCAAGCAAGTGCGGAACGGTAGACTGCAATCTCCATTATGGAACATTATGTAAAACGATTTCTCCAAGGCCGAGATTAGTGCCCAACTAAGCCTTCTTTGAGCCAAGCATCCCGATCCAGGTTTCGCCAGATAGGAGTATTGCTGGGCAGGAGATCAAGCCAAACATTTAAACATGGGCGGATATTACGGTTTGCAGTTCTCAATTAATTAGGATCCCTAACATTTTTATAATTATTACAAATTTGGAACTCGTAAGTGTTCTTAAAGATGTTAGGATTTATTATGTCGTCGGTTAAATAGGAAAGTGGCATCATTAAAAAAATTACCGGCCGATATTTTAATGTTTATCTCACTATTTTTTAACTTATTTAAATTATAAAAATGGCGGATAACCAACCATAACCATATAGTACAGAAATGACTCTTGAGACATTAAACTTTCATGTAAAATTTTAGAAATGTCTTTTATCCACATCATAAACCGTTGATATTAAAACCTCTTTGACAATTAAAAGTATAATTTTTTTCCAAAAATTTATATTGCACTTTTTTATTTAACCGACGATGTGTTATCAGATCATACACCGCCAGTAATTTTTAATATAGTAATGTGTCATTTATACTGTCATTGCTTATCTCATATCCTACTGACACAGATTCGCTACAAGTGATGCTCAACACAAAATATTCAACCCACGCGACGAGTCGTAGCGACATCAACATCTAGACGCTATAATAATGTAAATACGATTGTCAACAGTGGATTGAATAAATATTTATTAAGAGGTTGTTGCGATATGAGATGAGTCGGGATAGCATTGTGTGGAGAGGCGCGGGCGGCGACCGGACCTCATTCATACCGCCTAACCTAACTGCAATGGAACGATACGGTGTGATGTGATGTAACTTTTGTTTTAAGACGACTATCATGTTTCGCGTCTCTCTTACATTATTAATGATTGTAAAAGTCTAGGAAGACTTTTGAAAAATATGAGTCATTATCATTGTTGACAATAAAATTACAGTCATTTTTGACATATTTTAATTTTCATATAAGTTTCTTATCTAGTTTTTGGCAGAGAAAAAGGCTGAAAACAATTCGTAGCTTAGGTATCTCGTCCTTTTTCTCCAACATAATCCATGAACATTATAATATGTCAAAAATGTCTGTAATCTTATTGTCAAATGAAAATTAATCACATTTTTCAAAAAACTGCCTAGAGTTTTGCAATAATTGGAAAAGTTAGAATGTGCGAGCGACAAAGATTCTAAACGTGATAGGCCTCTTAAACAGTTGTCTATTACCAGCGTGTGCTACAGCGCACCTTTTTCAATAAGCATTTTAACGTTTACACACATCCATGTACTGGGTTTTCTAGGGACATAATAACTTAAACTCGAAGACTCCAGGGCGCGTTCATTAGTGACCCTGACTGACGAGATGTGGGTCCCGTGTTCGATCCCCGGCCGGGGCAGACATTTATTTGGACAGAAATGTTTGTACTCAGGTCTTGGGCGTTAAATTATCTTGTTTTATGTGTGTGTCCGCCATCCGTAAGACAAGGAAACCTGTTAGTATGTGCTTATAAAAAAAAAATTATAAATCTTCAATTAGTTCAAAATCTTCGTTGTTCGGCAGTCTGGGCACTGCCAGAAGACGCTTCGTTGATTTACGTGGTCCCCTAACGCCAATGTGGTCGTGGTAAGACACCTTTACTTGGTGTGTGCACGACGATTCCCGCCGGTCGTCTGACTCAACCTTAGGAATTGTTTTGTTGATATTATGTAATTTTTGTAATTCCAGGACCCCACAGGGTAAAAGAGATTATGTTGTGCTTACCAAATGCGAGTAATCCAGTAAACCACAGAGCAGACACCAACATTGTTATTTTTTGAACACACTAATTGTTTTACTACTCGTATGTAACCGCCCGTATCCAACGCAACTCTTTATCGCACTAATCTGCACTACAATCGTTCTTATCGCCACATGTGGGTACCGTTATCGCAGGATAGTAAATTATTGTGTCCTTCTGTATGGAAAACAAAGATGTGTGTTGTTTAACTGGAAATTGAAATAAAATTTCCTAAAACCTTGCGGCAAGCAGCCGCTTTCCGCACCAAGGATAAAAATAAAATGTCTTCATAACTACGACCTATTCCGAGCAATCCTTTTTATTAAATTCCTAAGAATTTCTACTCTTCGTTTAATGAAAGTTCCGTTTACCGTAAACATAATAAATTATCCTTTTCGACATCTTACACATTTGACACGAAGTACTACGGAGTTTGTACTCTGAACAACGGCTACAGAAATAGCGGCACGCTACATCGATCCAGAGAGGTGTCGTGTCAGCTTCGCGATCTTGCTAAATAGGACTGACCATGCACGTATTAAGAGCCAGCTTTAGGACTTCAATTTTGAACTCAAGCACCGTTAGAATAAGGTTTTGCGAGTGGATTTGCAATTATAGATATGGAATTGTGGCCGAGATCACGGCTGCCACGGATATGCGACGCGCCGGCGACACCGTCGTGTTGGTATGCAGTCGACGCACGCGTAGGGTCGCCATGCCACGTAAAAAGTATGGATGGAAACTCTGGACATGAGTTGAAGGCGCATTAAATATTTATGACGTTGATATGACATCCAGATTAACTTGTCAATAAAATTATACACTCATCATTATAAACCCTATATGTACCTACTGTAGTCTGTACTGCTGCTAGCTCAGTACTCTTACACAATCATACTTAAAATATTAAGAAAAAGTTTAAAAAACGAATCTTTTAATCTGAGTTTTAAGTAATAAACATTACAACAACAGAGTTAAACAATTAGCACACTATGAAAATTAAAACGTTTGCTACAAAAACGTGTGATAAAGAGCAGAGCAGCGGAAACACGTAAACAGGTCAAAGTTTAATTGTTGACTTATTCTTATTAAAACTTAAGTCAATTGGCTTGATTTTAGAAGAAACTTAAAAAAGTTGCAATATAAATGTTGGAGGTCTTTGGTTGGTTGCATAGTAGGAGTAATTATTCTCAAATGCCTGACTCGCTGTAAGTATACCAATCTACATTTGGATCTCACTAGTCTGGAGTAAATCTGTGGAGAGATCTGTGGAGAGATCTGTAACCAGCAATGGGCAAAAACTATTATGTCCAAGAAAGAGAAGATAGTTGGCCAACCTATCTATGGATGCCTCCAATAGATAACAATGAGATTCAAGATGGATTGTCACACTTCTTCTATTATCACACAGCCCACGTGATGTTTTTATTACCCTTTATCCCGGGCCTGCACAGGTTATCTTGTAAACGTACAATAAATAAACTACAATATTTAGATTGTGCATGCATTATACTTAAAGCAGTGCGCACAATTCCTCATTTACATTATTGCTTTCTATACAGTTTGTTGATTCATAATTTCTCATTAATTCATCATCATCATCACAACCCATCACTGGCAGACTACTGAGCACGGGTCTCCTTTCAAGGTGAGAAGGGTAAGGCCATAGTCCGCCACGCGGGCCAAGTGCGGATTGGCAGACTTCACACGCCTTTGAGAACATTATGGAGAACTCTCAGACATGCAGGTTTCCTCAC
>DWLO01003054.1:0-11518 GCA_018245335.1 Dalla quadristriga | reverse complement strand
GACTACATATATATAAACACATACTGCACAGATACTCCGCTAGGTGACACTACCTATGATGATTTGGTTATCCCTTTGAGTGGAGACCCATGCGGAGTTTAAAACTGTTTCCTTCTCAGAGGAATTTGAAGACAGATCCCTCATTCTTAGAGGAGCCCGTTTCCATTAGTGTAGCAATGGCTTCATGTCAAAACAAACTTTTACTCAAATATAACCTTTTGTTTCAGTGAATTTCAAACTATCGGAGACCAGAGCTAACCCAAAGGACAACAAGTTAAACCAACAAAGAAGCCGATCATACTATCCCAAATTCAATTATAACTTGAAGAAACAATTCCCGAGACATTCCCTTTTTAGTTACATAGATAATAATGATGACGATAAACCATTCATTGATCTCACGAAAATAGACGCTTCACATGCAACATTCAAGATTAGAAATAGGAGCCAACTTACGGACGATTACATTGACTTTGGAGACTTCGTTAGGGATGAGAGGAATTCGCCTTTTAATAACTTCACTCATGATATAAGACGAAAACCAAGCGTGTTCGTAGATATAAATGGACCCACTCATCATATTAAACACCTTATTGATGCTCTCAATTACGTCGCAAGAAGGATGGTGCCTATTCAGAAAAGTAGGGATATCAACTCTGATTCCGAAGATAGCAGTGAAGGAACAGATAAATCAGAACAGAACTCCGATTATTCCGATAAAGAGAATTCGGTACAACAAGAACGTACCAGAAATCCGAAGAGAGATAACTCTAATGATCTTTCTGTGGAATCTAACGAGTCTATAGAGCCTAATGCCGTCAGTAAGTCTGAGAAATACGTCTACATGCAAGCGCCGACCAGATTTGTAAATTCACACGACATGGAATTAAGACGAAGACTAAAACATTTTCTGCCGAAGAGAGTGCATTGGAACGAAGCAGATTTTCAGAATTTGAGAACTTATTGGATCAAGGGCCCACGGGGGCGATATCCTGAGCAGTACAAGACTCCATATTAACCTCTTGAATGCCGGAATCGTAGACACAATAGAAAATCAATTGTCTCGTATGGATATGCGCTCCGGCTTACCAGCGGTTAAAGGCATTAGGTATAAACACGTTACTATTAAACCTTACACTTAAATGCTCTACAATTTATAACAGTGAAGCTACGAAAAAAAACAAAAAAATTGTATGTTATCTTTTTTATTTGAGTACCTAAACCTTTTATTCGCAATGTTTTATATTCAACTAGCCACCCGCCCCGACTTCGCACGGGTAGCAATGTTTTTTTCGGTAGTAATATCGTATCATCTTGCTTCGAGCGTGTAGGTTAGATTCATATCAGAAGTTATAAAAACTTTAACCCTAGAATGGTACCCTGGGGTCCAACAGTTTTTTTAAAAATTGTTTATAACTTTTTTGCTATACGATTTATTCGCGCGTCCGTGTATATTTCGCGGGGCACGCTTGGATACCTCGGTCAGACGGCGGTCCTTTTGGCGAGTAAACGTGGTACGCTGTTTTTTGGGGTACAATAGTACCCCAGGGTACTTTCAAGGTAAGTATTTAATTTTTTTCTGTTAATTCAGTTTTTATGGTGTTTTTTTTTTATTTATCCACTTTAATTTGATAAAGGGTTGTAGGACAATGACAAAGTTGGGGGTCCTCAATGTATTGATTTTGTATGGGTGGGTGGCTTGGTAATACAGGAGATGTAAGTTTGTATGGGAATTACATTATTTTTTATTTTCTTACAATTGAAATCAAACAGCTGCGGGCAACAGCTAGTAGGAACGTACTTACGTTCCTACTTACGTTCGTACTTACGTTAGCATTATATTTGTATTAAAAAAAAAATTATTGCCTTTAGTGTAGATGAAGGGTAATTAATTTTTTTGTACTGTACCATATGACTTTTGGTCACGTTTTCTGGCTGCTAAACAACTCGTTCATTAATGAAAATAAAAAGTAAATCAACTATTAAAAAATATATAAAACCCCGACTGCAAAAACACTTAACTGAAGAGAAATAAACAAGCATAACAAATATGAAAATATTAAAAGTTATCACAAGTAATTAAACAAGTTAATTGAGGTGGCAGAAACCACTTCCTCGGGTAGTTAATTCCAGCTAATTGTTGCTGAGGACGTAATGTTTATTATCTGTTTGGGCAGGTAAAAGCTAAATTAAACACCCCAAACTGTTAAATTAAACTTTACTTAAAACAAAACTGATAACAACTAGATTTGTCGACTAACTGTAACCGTGGTTTATTCATGGGCACGGTAGTTCTTCATATTGACCAGCACCCACATGGGAACGACCAGCCAACTGGACATCATTATGCCGGCAAGAACAATAGTTTCCTGAAAATAAATTAAAAATTTAAAAAAAAGGCCAATTAACAATTAACTAGTCCCTCCCGCGACAATAGAAAATTGCATTTTCAGAGGGCACAGGACCTAAGAGGCCTATGTCCAGCAATGGACTCCAAGGCTGATGCACATGATTTTGTGAGCAAAATTTCATGGGTCAAACTATTATACTTATCAAATGGCAGTATGTTACTCAAAAATAATAGAAAATCAATTCAATTTTGTCTGCCCCCAGGTGGGCTCTTTTGCCACCAGAGGAGCTATAAACGCTAACAAACTCACATACCCACACTAAAATGGCGTTGCAATTGGCAGACACAGAAAACAACACAATCTAACACGATTCAAACACAAACATTTATCTGCCAAATAAATGTCTGCCCCCGCCGGGGATCGAACCTGGGACACAACAACACAATTTAACGCGCAAGACCCGAGTACAAACATTAATCAGCCGAATAAATGTTTGCCTCGACCAGGGATCAAAACCGGAGACCCATAGCCCATCAGTGTGGACCACTAACCAGCGCAACACGAAGAGATCTGCATTTTGTTTGACATATTTTGTTATTATTGTGTTTCTACGTATCAGTAAATGACTATATAAACATTTAAAACCTACTTATACCCGTAGTTGTTTCATAACGAATAATAATCTAGGAGTATGTTCCTTAAATAGCTGAAAAGTGAATTAAAAATGGTCTTCATGCCTAATAGTTTACCACGTTTATACAGGCATGTCAAGTCTGCCTAAAGTTATATTAGTTAACAATAACAATACAAATCATATAACACAAAAAACACATTCCCATTCCAGTCTACCTATTACTCTACCCCAGAATGTGGCCTTCCGTTGAACTCTTAAGGCATCCACAGGCCTTCCTTCCCTATTAATTGGTTTATTATCAGAGAACATAACGACTTACTAACAAAGATCGCATTCGTGACATAGGCTGAAGCGCTTACACACTAATAGATAACCTATCTTTCATGAAAATTACGTAATGTAAAATCCGCCTAAATTACATTAATACCACTGCATTGCCATCACTTCTGTCCACCACGATCTATTTAAAAGAGGTTTCCCAGCTTACAATTCCCTAAACACTGCTATTTGTACCGTAAACAGAAATAGTAAGTAATGTTGATTAATTGGTACTTACTCCAGTGGTAACCTTCTTCCTTGCAGGCACAGCAATGGCGCTCATCTGCCTTTGCTGCACAGCATTCCTGATCAGCTGAGGGTTGGCCCTGAGAAGGCTGCGGACGACCTGCATTGTGAATAACTAAGAATTTCGTTGCAAAAACCGAGTTACCAAAATAGCAGTTTACAAACTTACGGCGAAGTCTAAAATTGATAGATTGAATTTTAGCAGGGAGGGATACCATTTACAATTTATGAATTTCTACTAAACTAACAGTTTATTTTATTACCATGTAAAAATAAGAGGAAAATTACAAGTTAAATGAGATAACTGTGTATTAATGCAAATGTAATTAATTATATTCCATGAATATATATTTAATACATTTTCATTTAATTTTAACCATCAATGGTCTTAATGGCCTTTTCAGTGTCGCTAAACTATAAGTGGTTTTTGCTTGCAATTAGCTTGAATATGTTATTTATATACGTACCGCACCGTATTACACTGCACACCTCACACTAACCATAGACAATAATTGTTACACAACTTGAAAAATTCAGCTCTTTGAAATGCGTGATAAATCACTTATTTGGTGACGCTGCAAAGACCAGTAGGGCCAACTACAATTGAACGGTAATGGGATGTGGGGAAATCCGCTAAACCGCTTCTAGCTACTGATAATGTCACTGTACGTTAAGTCAAACGTGATGGACTTTTTACTAATTTTGGGAAGAGACCTACGGGACAACTGGGTACGCCCAGTAGTCCTATAGATAAATTGATGATGAATTTTATTTTTGCTCACCGAGGAAGCATAAATAAAAAAAAACTTCGAATTTGCTTTATCATTGTCTTTATTTATTGAAATTTACAACGCATTAAACCACAGACTCAAAATACTGACTAACATCAAAACTGACGTTGAAGATAACAACACGGCGCTGCTTCTGCCGATAGGGGTGCATTCTTTCTTCAACCACGCATGGTCCTCTGTGAGGTTTCGTTCTTCAAGAATCGGACCTAGTGTTGCTAGTACCCGGGTATGGTAGTCATTTAAAAACTTTATCTGAAAATTATATAAAAAATGGTCATGTTCTCTTGGAAGCTGAGATGATGATAATAACATATCAATTAGTGACATTTACTGTTTCTTTTTGCCCGACTGCGTAAGAAAGAGGTTTGTGTTTTTCGAGCATTTGTTTACATGTATGGCAATAGAAATATCTTTGTCACGTTGTGTAGCCTAAACGACTGAATGGATTTGAACAAATGAGGTGTTAAATTTGACTCGATGCACAAAATGTCTAAGGATATAATAATTTAAGGAAAAATCAATATGGTCGCCGTTAGTGGCATTTTTTTAATGTACATCCGCTACCGCCCATGATATCCTCGGCAAACCTCCAATATGATCCGATCCAATATGATCCGATCCGATATTAGTTGATCAGTATTCGTTGGTATAAGGACTATGGGAGAAAGGACTGTTAGTGACTAAGTTTTGTATTACCCGTGAGTGACAAGTTGAGACCTGCGTGGTATGCGACTTGTGGGGGGGCCCGCTTCCCCTTGTCTTTTTCCTTTGACGCCCGTGTTGTACTGTACTCAACGCCATTTTTATGTGCACGCTACTGTGACGTCACTTCGCTCAGGTCTCAACTTGTCGCGCACGGGTTATAAGTCGGCGTCAGTGATAATCCAGTTAGTTCAATGGTTAGTAATGGACCTATTCGAAGCTGGCCACAGATGCGTTGCTACCCTTGAGGACTAAGGTAGTCGCCTTTTGTATAAGTGTAGTCGGCATCCACACCTTTTCGACCGAAACACAATTGTTGAAAAACAATAATGACACGGCAGAAATGGGCGTGGCGGTGATACCGCCCCGGGCGAACAGTATACAGGTTCTACCACCAGGATGAACAATGGCTAATTAGTAGCTTTAACTGTAATATAAACATTACACTAGTGTTTATCCACGACTTCACTTGAGTAGTTTTCGTTTACTTGCGCGTGGGACCTTGAATTGAACAACTTGTAAATGAAACTAAAAAGTTTGGAACGAATATATTTTTTAACAAAGAAACAAAAAACCCGATTGCAATTTTTTTTTTTTTTTAAAGACAGAAATTATTTGACATATTTTTGTAGTATATTCGTCTCCGCTTGCGATAACTTTTTAATTTTTCATATTTAGAGCTTATTTTCTTTTTTAGGTACTCTTGCTTTCGGGTAAGATGTTTATTTTTTAATTATTTAATTGTATATGACGTAGTCTGTTACAAATTAAGTCTGTTCATTCTTTCCTTCCTCTACTAACTTGTGTTTTAAAGGTCAAGTTACGCAGTTGGTCACGGTTATTATATTTCAAAACGGAAACAATTTTATGAAAATGGGATTAAACGAAATAATAGTTGTTTAGTTGAAGTTTTAATTGTCAATAAATAACTTTTCATGTGATGGTAGATAAATCATAGCTTGAAATTTACCTAATTTTAGAAATCATCTTGCAAAGTTATTAATCCAATATCTAAGAACGTAACAAATTCCTTATAAAAGGATACGAAGAACGTTGTACATCCCTTTAGCTATGATTAAGGGACCTGCTATGGAACTTGGCATCCGTTAGATCTCAACTCATTTATTGGTGACGACGACCACCCCGAATATCGTCGCTACCGAACTTACCCCCTTTTTTAAATTTAAGTGTTTGTTGGGAACAATTCTACTTGCGTAATTTCTTTCTTTTCCACAATAGGGTTGCCAACAAGCATTCGCCTCCTTTCTAACATATAAAAGTTATGCCAGATATTCTTACCTCAAAGTCGGACAGTAAGTCGATATCTAAGCTTGAAGTTTGCTGCGGTGCTAAGGATATTGTGTAGAACGCCACCGCACCCCTGCCGTCGAAGTCACCCACTAATCCCTTGGCCTGTATAGAAGGGTGAAGTTGCTTTAGTACGTCAATAGGTTAAGTCAAAATTGAAGCTAATTAAATTCAGATATTCACAAATTAAGATATTATTGAAATGTTTAGGTTATATTGAAATTAAGGTCAATAATTAAATGGAATATGCTATTCATATGTCACCTAAACATAAACAAGCATTTTAGAATTTCATTTCTGAAGTCTGTCTGTCTGTCTGCGATTTATGTAGCGAATAGGCTGAACAAACGGCAGTAAAAGTGAAGGATTTTTCTTAGAAAATAGCGGAGTGTAGAGGAGTACTCAGGACGATATTTGGATATTAGGAAAAAAAAACTCTAAACACTCAAGGACGTGATTTGTGCATAAGGATTGTTTATGGCCTGAAGCTTGACAAAGGCACCAAAGGCACCGCGACAAAAAAACAAAACATAAACAGAGAGATGGTGGATTATCTTTATGAGTCATATAAATAGCATATCATTGAATTTAATCATTGCCCTTATTCTAATATGACAGATACTCCAATTTTATTTATTGGTAAGATAATATAAAAATAACGTAGGATAGTAATGCCGCTTACCGAGCTAAGATGTTTTATATTTATATATTTTACAACAGTACATACCTACAACAATTTTACAAGAAGTTTTATAGTACTCCGTACAATAGACAGCTGTGTATATCAATTAAATTAAATTAAAGGTGTAAACAACATTTGCTTACAACTAAAATTAAGCAGAAACGGTTTGCAATAGTCTTGTTATATTTAGCACGTGTCCCCAAATGGGTTACTGAATAAATATGTATAATACTCAACCGAATTTGCGATGGTGAAATCCGTAGACGAACGAATGTTACGGACATAGCTCGCAGAGTTAGCAAGCTAATGTGGCAATGGGCAGGCCGTTTCTTTCGAAGGACTGATAACCGATGGGAAAGAGAGGTCCTCGAATGGAGACCACGACTCGGAGAAAGGAGCACAGAATGGAGCCACCCTTCGATAAAGTGGACTGACGACCAGAAGAAAACGGCAGGAAACCGCTGGGTTCAGAGGGCACAGGACCGGTAGGAGTGGTGTTGATTAGGGGAACCCTATGTCCAGCAGTGGACCCCTAAATCCTCATGGATGAATGGATGGATATTTAAAATAAAGCAAAATGTCATTTTTTTGTAATTATTTTTCATGGATCATGTAGGTAGGTTCCCAAGGGCCAAGACTATCGCAAACCACTTGTGTTCTTTTTCGTGTCATATCTCACAATGTCGTCAGAGTAATAAAAAGATAATTAAGAGCAGAGATGATTAAAGATAAATCTATTATTCATGGTATCTATTATCAAATAGATGGATAATAATATGTCTATGTACTTTGTGGCATTGAGGGTCAGACTTACCAGGATGTGGTCAGCGGTGCTGTTCATCTGTATGACCTCCACCAGGTCCTCGTGCCGGATCCCGTACTCCCCCACCTCGTAGTAACCCGGCTCTGGGGAGAAACACAGCAAGAAGAAACATAACTTTTTACTGGGTATTATGTATGATGTATTGTTCATATTCTATCTCTTCTTTACTGTGTACTGTGACTGTAGTCCGACTTCTCCACCTTACTTCAAGAATCGTTTCCAATTTTTGCATCAAACTCACGATTGCGCTCTTCGCTCTAATGAAAATCTTGACCTCAGCAGTCCTCTTCACTCTTCCTCGGATTTTTTATGGTATAAAATAAAGAGCAAAATAATAATAATAAAGTGCAATCATTTGTAACAATTGTATACCAGAGTTACGCTTATACCAGAGGCTGCCACCTTAGTCCTCAGGGATAGCAGCGCATCTGTTACCAGCCTTAAATAGTACTGACGATTACTAACTGGGCGACTATTAATAATTACTAACAGGACTTAACTTACACTAACATTCCTAACTCCCGCAGTCCTATTACTAACGAATACTAATAATAATACACTTTACTGCGCAACATCGATACACAAAACATACATGATATGAAACAAAAAAGTAAGATATACAAAAGGCGGTCTTATCGCTAAGAAGCGATTTCTTCCAGACAACCTTAGTGTATGGATTAAAGTTATCAGATGTTAACACCACATAATAACAGGACTAACTCACTTACTAACAGTCCCTCGCACGGTCCTGTTCGAGGTTTGTCACAGATGTCCATGGGCAGCAGTGGTTATGGCATAAAACATTATTCACACAGACAAAGCCACGAGCACTGCCTAATTATTCATTTGGAAAAAAAATCCTATTTATGGCCCTTACTTCCATGAAATGCTAAATTTCCATTGCAAGTGTGATTCGAAACCGCACCCTCGAAATTTTGCCACTAGCGATAACCCATCCAACCGACGGCCGATACCGGCGCTGCTCAACTCTCAATCGGTTACGATTGACCCTACCCACGCGACCATGAACGCTTCAAGCCTCACCGTTACTGAAGATCATTCCGGGAACGATCCCAGGATCGTTGGCGATGGGGCCGGACAGGATCCCGGAGGGACCCTCGTGCACGTTTAGGAAGTGCCCCACGCCGTGGCCCGTCCCGTGCCCGTAGTTTAAACCCACGTCCCATAGTGACTTGCGGGCTAGCGTCTCTAAGGTGTGACCCTGAGGAGACAAAACGGTGGTTAAGTGGAAATCGATAAATGGAAGACCTTGTATACGGTTCGCCTGGAGCGGTACCACTGCTACATCAATTTCTGCCTTGGAATAATGGTTTTTTAACAATTGTGTTAAGATCGGAAAGATACGGATGCCGATTACACTTATACCAGAATCGACAACCTGAGTCGCCTATGTCCCGATTTTGTATATTAAAAAGTCACTTATAGTCCCCTAAATTTAGATGTACCTTAAAATAATGGGTGCTTGGTAATACCAGGCATAGACGTGTTACTCACAGCGATTCCCCTTGGGAAGACAGCGGTGCCCAGCAGGATCTGTCCCTTCAGCACCCTGGTGTAGGCTAGTTTCTGTGCAGTCGACGGGACACCCATGTGACGCGTGCGAGTTATGTCTGTCGTGCCGTCTCTGTAAATAAATAATTTTGGCCATAGAAATCTAAACGTGATATACACAAAGTAATAAACAGTAATTTTGGGTATAACTAAAATCTTGGGTAGAAAACCGAAAAACGAAAGAGCGCAACTTCCATGCTTGCAAACTCAGTTCTAGCAACGGCCCTACTGCGTGAACATTTGGATGGTGAGATACTACCCTTGAAAGTCATCCTTTTTTTTTAAATAAATTTTAAACGCTTCGACATTCATTGCGGCGTACACAGTAATATTCAATACAACATCACTAGTGTTTCACCTCAATCGTGATGAATTAATCTAAATACCAACAAATACTTGTGGAAAAAGGGGCCAAGTTCGGTACAAACGATATTCGGGGTGGTCGGTGGCGCGAATAAAAGAGTCGAGAATGGTTCCATAGCAGTTCCTTTAATCATATCATAAGAATGTAATTTAGTTATACATCTTAGCGTTTGTACAACTTTTTACAGATTAAAATTTTCTATATTTACAGACGAAGTGGCAAGCACGTTTATACTGAATATTTTGAACTACTCCTTCTCACGTAGTTACTGTAATGTACCCTCTTGCATAGGAGTTGAGTTGTCTGGAAGAGATCGCTCTTAGCGCGAAGACCGCCTATTGTATACACGTGCTGTATTTCTTAATTTATATATTCTATCCTGGTGTACAATAAAGAATTTTTGTATTGTATTGTATTGTAATGTAGGATAGAAAACGTGTTTTTCGGGCACATACTTGTACTGTCCTCCGGAGTCCACTAGCAGCATGTCAGTGCTGTTGACTACTCGCTGCGGTTCCTCGCGGGACGGCTTGTAGTGAATGATGGCGCCATTTTCGCCAGCGCCGGCGATCGTGGCGAATGATGGGCCCATGAAGTCCACTTCGTCTCTGAAGAGAGGATTATTATCTTATAGTGCAGTGAAAGTGATAGCTAGCGGTCACGATAGCTATAGTTCGACAAGTTACAAAGAAACAATAGATAAATAAATAAGAGGAAAGAATGAGATTGCATTCATAGAAGTTAAAGTGATTAACGTAAGTCTGCTTACGTAATATTTGTTAAGAAAACTTCGGATAGCGTGATTAAGGATGCGTGGGAAGTCGTGCAGATTCCACGTACCCTCGCAACTCCTGGAGCTTGTCGGACACGTCGATCTCCGTGACCCTGGCCCCTGTGGCCACTTGCTCGTGCACCCAGCGCAGGAACCTCACCACAGCAATGCCGTCCTTCACATGAGCTGACCGGAAACCCTGGAAAACCCTTTCATCATTCCAGGTCGTAGATGGAGCCATTTTAATGGTACCATTTTTATTGAACGAGAACTGCTCTCGTTAAATGAAAATACTATGTATAGTGACTCCAACATATTTCACCCGGTGGCTGAAATTGGTACTAACTGACGTTTATTTATTTATTTACAAAACTTAGTTCGCTCGCTTGAAATGTCAAAATATAGAAAACTTTAAACAGTGAAAAGGGGATTACTAAAAAATCGTTTAGAGATATTGAGATACAGACAGACCAAAATTCGAAAATGTTTAGTTGTCACATAAATAGTTTATTCATTTAACTATTGACCTTAGTTTTAGTATCACAGACACACTCCAATATTATTTATTGGTAATTGATAAGGTTACAACAGGCTTAAGTGTGTTTATCAGTTTCGCTTCCTATCGCTCGCACACAACATTTTAGACGATTCTAAAACTCTAGGTATAGTTATGAAAATTCGATAACTATATTGGCAATACAATTATGGAAATTTTGGACTTATTTTAATTTTCATATACCTAGTTTCTGATAAAGAATAATACTGAAATAAATTTTTCATTTTTCACGCCTGAATATACTACCCCCTAATACTATTATTACCCCCTGCGGCGAATTTTGTTAATCTATTTGTATTATTGTGTTTAAAATTTATTTAACACTAGCTGACCCGGCAGACGTCGTCCTGCCCTTTCCTTGGTTGTTTTTATTTATTATGTATTAACTTCCCATTTTTA
>DWLO01003053.1:0-11522 GCA_018245335.1 Dalla quadristriga | reverse complement strand
GCCCGGGCAGTTCTCGTGGTGTTACAACACCCCGGTGTGGTTGCTTCGCCGTTGGGCGAGCTTTTAGGAATAATAATAGGAATAATAATGCGCTCTCCAAAAATTACCTTAGTGGACTGTCGGTCAATAACCATAGATTAAAGTAATAAAGCAGTCGTTCATGGTTTTGCCCATCAATGACACATTATTTATAAAATCGCTAAACATGTGTTTATATAAGTTTTAATTAAATTATTGAGATAAAAATAGAATGCTCATGAACTTCTGAATTACTTTACCGAATATAGACCGAAACCACGACCGCAAACACATTAAAATTCGATAAAATGAAAATGTCGTGAGATGTCGTGTCAGGCAATGTCGGACAGTATATTTAATGCTCCCGATTTATTTTATTGGGTCGGTAGTGTATGTTCAACCTTAGCCATTATAGCGTCACCGAGGAACTTATAGCAAACTTTGAGCGTCACGAAAAAGTCGACCAAATGTTACACAGGCAAGATATTACAAGTTAGTTTTTATAAAATGCATGCTCCTGGATACTCGAGGCATTGACGTTAGTTTGAACAAACCTTTATTTACACTTTTTTTTTATCTGTCGTTCATTTTGATAACCGCATCATTAAAATTATCCGAATCTGTGGAATAAGTCTAGCTATTAATATAGTTCGTTATCTGTGGAATAAGTTCTCCTTGCTCGAGGCAGCATTGGGTACGTGTGTGCACTGTAAAAAATAATTTTACTGTTTTTATTAAATTCTATTACAAATGTGTACTGTTTTTCCCTAGGAGACAGAATAAGCGATCCTGGCGTGCAAAGGATAAACTTCCCGGTTGATTTGGCTACAGTACTTACGGTATGTATTGCTATATTTTGTAGAGACTAGTTCCACGTCAAATGTGTTGGAAGGTGACACGTATTATCAAAATCTAGCGGAAGAAACTTTAAAATATTCCATTTATAAAAATTGTTTTACATTTCAATTCATGATTATAATGACATAATAAAAATGTATACAAACTATTTACATATCTTAAAATGTCGTAGCTTTGAAATCTATGATAAACATAAACCATTTTTGTTATTTCAAGTTTTGTGTGTGTATTGGGTGCTGTATAATTATTTTAGCATGAGATAAAACAATATACTTAAATCTGTTGTATTTATTAACCTTACAGAAATCATGTCTAAAATATAGATGATGAAACATGTTCGTAAAAAATGAACATTTGAAAAACTTTAACCTTTCCATAAAAAATGAATACATCAAATATTCCATTGCATGAAACATTCTCTTGGTTAACCTAACCTTACTTACCCTTTCATAATATGTATGCTTTTAGACATTTATATTCTCTGAAGAATTTATAGAGAAAATAGCTTATTGAAAAAATACAATTTAATGTTATTTTTTTTTAAATGTGCCTTTCCAAATTATTTGGTAGCGCGTTAGTAGTTAGTTTTGGGTAGAGAGGAAGTTTGGTTGGGTGGGCTGATTTTTGTAATGTAATGAATCTTAATGTAAATTTATTAAATGCCGGAGATTCAGAGTTTTTTGAACAAATATATTTGAAAAAAAGGGTGGCTTTTAATAGTTTATATTTGAAATAAGCATGTGCCACAAAATCAGTTTTCAAAATAAATCTGAAAATACGAAAGTGTTGAGCATTACCATTACAAGCAATTTACATGTTTACTAAGTAGCAGGGGATGCTATTACTAGTGTATTTTTAACACCACAAGTTCTAGAGAACTACAACTAGAGTTTTACTAACCTAACCAAATTAACCTATCTATACAATTAGTGTAAAAATTTGATAATGTCCATGAGATTGATGGCTTTGCGGTATCTATTTTTTTTTTATGGGAAAAAGAGCAAACGAGCATGCAGCTCCACCTATCCGCTGCCACCCATGACATCTGTGAAAAACCTCGAATAGGACCGTTAAAGGAACTGGAGGTGTTGGTCCAGTTAGTATGTTAATAGGAATGTTAGTTGGTCAGTATTTGTTAGTATAAGGAAAGTGTAAAATGTATTCAGGTGAAAAATCTCTTAAAATGTCTTCTTTTTTATTTACTTATATATATAAAAGTGAAAGGTACTTGCTGACTGATTAAACACGAAATCTCGATTACTGAAATTTGGCAGGGCCGTGGTAGGAGACATCATAGAAGAATGGATATTGCAAAATTAAAGCCTTAAAGGGTTGGAATTGGGGCTGAAAAGTTGTATGAAACTTGGAATTGTCATTTGGAAGGCTAAAGCCACAAATGCTGATATCGTGACTTTTGTGTCACAAGTAAAGGTCAACATAATTCAATGAATTAAAAATAACACCAGTAAGGTGGTAGAATAGGTGAAAAAAGTTATATAGGAGATCAATAATTTTTAAGATTAAAGCAATGAAAAATTATTTTCAAATCTTAGATACGAGGTACTTTTTCCCCTGAGTTGGTAGAATAAGAGAAGGAAGTTTATAAAGATTCGTCAAAAATTCTACCCTCTGAAAGGTTTCTTGGCGTACACTGCTTTGTATGAAAAAACAATTTTTACACAGGCGGAGTCGTGAATAACTTTTATTAAAATACTAGCTTTTGCCCATGACTCACTAGAATGACTAGGTAGTTTATTGTATTATTTGGCTTCTTTGTACATTATGTTCTGTTTTTCATAGTAAAGTATTGTTGACTAATTACGATACAATACATTGAAGACATTTTGAATCCTGAAAAATGTAAGACTTTCTTGAGAAAATAGGATGATAAAATAAATGGTAATTGTTAAATTTTGACCAGTTTTGCTTTAGATTTACAAAAACCCTCCGGAGTGCAAACAATTTAAAATATTTGCCATTTTTGAATATTTTGAAATGGGAGGCCAAAAAAAGAGGTGAAAAACTATGTAGATGTGGTCTACGACTTCACTTGGGGGTGGTGGCAATTTTTAATGATAACAGAATCTTCCACCTAATTCCAAAGAGCTTTGAATTGATCTAATTAATGGTTAATAACACTTAAGAAGAGATAATTAGCCAGAAATGTATGAAAAGATTTACATTTACTCTGGACCTATGCCACCTATGCTACTTGCACAAGTTCAAATTAAGCAGTTTCTCAATTAGTCTCATTTATTAATCACTGGTATTTTAATGTGTTTTTAATTCATATTGCATAAGTTTTTGCATGGTAGCAGTTTTATAGGTACTTATCAATTAGTATTACTACTAGGGAGTGCTCTCGTCATAGTTCGCATGAAATTTAAAAATACAGAACATTTTAAAGAGTGAAGATTATTTGCATTACAAAGAGTCTAATGTAAGATAATATATGAATGTTGGAAGAGTGAAAAGTTGTTATAAATGGGACCATTTGGGTCTGTACCCCAACGATATATTGAAATAAAACAGCCTTTACGGTAAAATTTGTGTACCCTCTACATTCCCTGAAAATATCCTCAAAATCCGTTGTTTCGGAGTCTATTCTCGACAAAAAATACGCAGACAAAATTTTTAAAAACGTTTGATAATGTTTAATTATTAAACTTAATTTTAACAAACATTCAAAATACTTTCCAACCCGCCCACGACCCACCACATGTGTCCGCCTGCACATAGTTGCTCTCGCTTTGCGTGTGTTGTCAGATTACCAGATTGGATGACATCTATAGTTACTGCTTCGCTTCTATTTTATTTGAATAAGATAGCAAATGGCAATTCTATAGCAATAATAGCAATAAATAGCAATTCTATGGGTTGAAGTGATGTTATAAATATGCCTAAACAAACTATCTAACTCCAAAATATTTTTTTATATTAGACTAAGAGTTTCTGAGTTTAGCCCCTTCAAACATGCAAAACTGCTGATTTATGTAACATTAAACTAAAACATTGTTAAATATAGATATTAACATGTTATCTGATTATTCATACTTCTTACTATTTGTGACATAAACCATCAATTGTTTCGGATAATAATGTATGATCTTTGCCCTATCATCCTTTATTTATCAAAATTATATCAAGCTGCATAACACCTAAGTATTTAATTCTTAATTTTATCAGGATCCTGATAAACACAGTAGTATTTTAATAACTTAGTATTAAATACACAATTACTTGATTTGTAACATATAATTTGAGTGTCCTTCATAATCATGATGCCTTAGCTTGACCGTCAATATAAATTAATGAACAAGTTGTTTAATCTGCTCAAGTTGCGACACCAATTGTTTAAACATAATGATGTATACATGTACCTACCCGTCCCAGATGTTGTAATTTGTAGGTAATAAAGTATTCATTTCCACCGTAGTACTGTAACGACTTGGCGCGGACAAGGACTGCTGTAGGAGACAAAAATGATGCATCAGCAACAATCCATGATGGTTGGAGACATGTTACCCGTTCATTCCGAGATACCTGTGCATGCCGAGGAAATTAATAATGTGGGGTACGACAACAGCGGCTCGTACGCTTACGACGACCTCTTCCCGGCGCTGCCGCACTCGCAGCCGCCCGTGCAGCGCAACATACAACAGGTCACCAATAAACTGCGCGTTGGTTCTTCTCTGCATACTCAGGTACGTACCAAAAATGTGCTATCTACCGACCTGTACACGTGTCGATTATGTCATGCAAACGTGTCGATAATTAAAGATTACATACGAGAATGTCGCGTCGCGTGGAGCGAATTCGTGTTGCTGATATTTTGTAGATTCGAGATTTTTTGTTACATTTCATTATGTACTTACTTATTGTAATGTTATGTATTGTCTGTTAATATAAAACCAGGTGGAGAAATTGTAACCTATAAATTAAGTATAATATAATAATATATAAATATATAGTCTGATTGAGATTTATACGCGTTAAAAGGTAACGTATAAATTTTGCTACTATATTCAGTAAAAGCTCCTTATTCTCGGTTTCCTTAATGGGGGTTTCCTAATTCACGGTTTCACTATTCGCGGATTAAAATTGTTGAGACCCAGTTTCTGTTTTCGCGGCTATAAATTTCATTATTCGCGAATCCGTACTATACAAATATTTAATATGATTCGGTGTCGTTTAGGGCAGCGGCATCCTTTGAGTACATATTGTAGACAGGTGGTAGGTAGATTTTACAAACAATAACTAATAAAATAAGCAAGAACAAAGTAAAATGATGTATCTATCAAAAGACGTCTTATTTTTAAAAGGCAAATTAATTATGCAACTGCCGAATAACAGTCTGAATTTAAGGACCTGTTTAAACCCTTGCCTAAGCTTGACAAAAATTAGATTAAGTATTGAATATTAAATTGATTTAACATTACAATGAATTTTATTTTCATTCTTGGAACGTAATATACGTATGTTATCATACAAATTACCATTCCATATTGACGGTTTCTGTATTCGCGGCATATTTACGGAACATAACCCCCGCGACTAAGGAGTTTTTACTGTTTATTATTATGAATGACTAAGCCGTCAAACTGGCGAACAACGTGCATGCATGCATGATCTTGCATAATCAACCTCAAATATTGTATTGTGGTCAGCCTGGTCAAGTTTAAGGTTGATCTTTAGCTGATCTATGCTGCTGCAATAACTAACATTAAACATAACATACGGCAAGCAAATTAATTAAAAAAATTATTGGTATTTTTTTGTGGTTCAATATTATTGGATGGCATTAATAGAATATAATAACAATATACCTACTTTGAGAAAGTAACATTTCAAGTATCCTTGTATGTTTAGGTATTCCATGTACCATATGAAGAGAGGAAAATGGACAACGCCAATACTTTTGGCGAGGGGGAATCTTTGAGAACTTGTCAAGCCATTACTAAGGACACCGACGCCCATATTGAGATATCTACTAGCAAAGACGGCAGTCTTACTTTCCTGATCACTGGGAAGCATAGTGCCGTTCTTGATGCAAGACGCCAAATTTTAACTCATTTCCAACAACAGGTACGTAGTTACGTCATATTTTTCTATAATAATTGAAAATTGATTGAAATTTGAATTTAGACTTAACCTTAAGTGTATTTTATCAGGCTAGCAAGCAAATCGCGATTCCTAAAGAGCATCACCGCTGGATTTTGGGTAAACTCGGAGCGAAGCTTAAGGAGCTCGAAAAGGTTACTGCCACTAAGATTAGCGTGCCTAGCATTGCCGACAACAGCGAGACTTTAACGATAACCGGTACTAAGGAGGGGATTGAGAAAGCCGAACATGAGATCCGCGTTTGCTCTGAGGAACAGGCAAGTATATCCATTATGAGAAATTGAAAAACCATTTCGTTAATATAAAGTTAGATTAAAACTATTTGAAAACAATCCTATCGCATGATCGAAACGACCGTCGCGCGTCGTAGGATCAAATTGGCTTGAGATGCTCCGTTTGAAGGCACTATACATAATCATACAATTCATACAAATCGGTCGTGGTTTGTTGCAAGGTGGTTTAAATCTAATGTTACAAATATAAACTGACCCAACGTAATGCTGAGACAATTTTACTTGTTTTATTTTATTTATTTATGTATTGATTATTATGTTTTAGTCACGTAAAGCATTTGAACGTATAACGGTGCCGAAGATCTATCATCCATTCATTCAAGGCCCATTCGGCGAGCGCTCCGCGGCGCTTAGCGCGGAGACTGGCGCCCGTATCCACATCCCACCGACATCCACGCAAAGCGACGAAATTGTTATTGCCGGAGAAAAAACTGGTGTGTTGGCTGCAAAAGCTCAGATTGAACAGATCTACGAGGACATGGCAAGTGAAAATATTGTATTTTTAAATGATTCCGTGCTGTAATTTTTGTTGTACTATATCATTATTATGTTCATGTTCAATATGAATATAATGTTTAGTGGTGGCAAGCACATTGCTTGGGCACAACTGCCATTTACATACATTCTCTTTATTTTAACTTATAATCTGGTTTCTCAAATCAGATGTTGCAATTTAACAAAACAAATAATAATATGTTTTTATACATTCTTTAAAAGTATAACCTATATATTTGAACTAACTATAATTACAATTATTTTACAGGTTAAAAAGTGCTCTACTGTAAGAGTCGAAGTGCCGAAATCGCAGCATAAATACGTTATTGGTTCTCGTGGTACAACCATTCAAGAGATATTGAAAGAGACTGGTGTGTCTGTCGAGATGCCACCTCCTGACTCCCCTACTGGAACCATTACACTCCACGGACCTCATAATAAGATTGGCCTCGGTTTGTACATTTACTATGTCAACATACTAAACTACTAAACCCATTTAAGTAGTGTGATATATGGGAATTATATTGTTATAATAAAATGTGTTTCTGCAATCTTTTAGCTCTATCTAAGGTATGCGAAAAAGCGAACTCCGTGAAAACAGCTACTGTTGATGCTCCAACGTGGATTCATAAATATATCATTGGAAAGAACGGATCAAACATTAAAAAGATAACCCAAGATTTCTCTAAGGTAAGAATTACATTCACTCACAAGTAAAAGGTACACGAATAATTAAATAAATCCATTTTATATTGTAGGTAAATTAAAAAATCTTATTGTTAAGGTTTCTTAACGATTTTATCTATCGTATTTGACAATATTATGAGGAAAAAAATTCTAAATTATGTTACTGTATACTATCTCAATTCTGATTATAGGTTCATGTAGATATCACACACTCTGAAGATAAGGTTAAAATTGATGGCCCACCTGAGGAAGTGGAGAGAGCGCAAGTGGAGTTGGATGACTTTGTTAAGAACCTTCTCGCTACTCTTACCTATGTCGAGCTTTCTGTTGATCCGAAATTCTTTAAACATATTATTGGCAAAAGTGGATCTAACAGTAAGTCGATTTGAAGTTTTAACTAAATAGCGTTTTTATTCATATCATTATATTGTCACTTGAGTCTATCCCATAAATGTCAAATCAAACATGTAACATTATTATGTCCTTTGCAGTTAACAGACTGAAGGATGAGACTGGTGTAGTTATTAATATTATTGAAAGTGAAGGCAATAATGTAATTCGCATAGAAGGCAGCCACCAAGGCGTCGCTGACGCAGAGAGAGAATTAAGAGAGATGGTTATGAAACTCGAGAACGAGCGATCAAAGGAGGTGTACGTCGACCATAGGTATATTAAGTCTCTGATAGGAGTAAGAGGGGAGAAAATTAAAGAAATTCGTGAAAAATTCGACCGTGTACTTATTTCCCTACCTGACCAAGGTCAGAAACGTAGTCCAATTAAACTGCGGGGCCCTCAGGAGGACATCGAGAAATGTGAAAAGTATTTACACAAATGGATCAAGGAAATCGCTGAGTCATCTTACGTCCAGGAAGTGCCTATTTTTAAACAATTCCACAAATTCATTATTGGCAAGGGTGGTGCAAATTTGAGGAAAATTCGGGATGAAACAAACACCGCCATCGATTTGCCCGCAGAGGGCGACGACAGTGACGTCATCACCGTTCGCGGCAAGCGCGAGAACGTCGAAGAAGCCGTAAAGAGAATACAGCAAATCCACAACGAGAAGGCTAATATTGTTACGGATGAAGTGACAATTGCGCCCAAATACTACAATTCGCTGATCGGTGCGGGTGGAAAGCTTATCCATTCCATCATGGAGGAATGCGGGGGCGTCCTGATCAAGTTCCCGCCCGCGGATAGCGACAGTGACAAGGTGTTGATCAAGGGCCCCATCGAGGACGTAGAGAAGGCGAAGCAGCAGCTGCTGGCGCACGCGTCCGAGAGGGAGCTAACCTCGCACACTGCCACCGTGCGCGCCCGCTCCGAACATCACAAATTTCTTATCGGAAAGAATGGTGCTAACATTAAAAAGATCCGGGAGCAAACTGGCGCTCGGATTATTTTCCCGACTGAGAAGGATGAAGATAAGGAAGCTATTTTCATAATTGGTATGTACAATTTTTTTAAACTTCATCATAATGACCATTCTGTCCTGGTTCAACTTTTGTTCCTTGTTGTTTGTATCCTTTTGTTCAGGGTCTCTTCTTGACCTTATCTATTCTATTTAGAGATCAGAGCGGTCATTCACTTCAAAAACCTGCTGATAGTCAAGAACAGTTTGGTTTTAAAGCCCGACACTCTTTCGTCCAACAGGTTTACATTCTAACTAAAGCATTTGACAAAGTCTGGTACAAGGACTGATCCAGTCCGGATATATAAGCTATACCAAATGAGAGTACTCATACTAGTACTAAGAGACTTTTCTGTCAAACCGCAGGTTCCGTTTCTGAGTGGAAGCCACCCACCGTTCCTCTACCCTCAAGGCTCTGCACTATCTCCTTTGCTCTATATATACCAGTGATATCCCTAGAACTCCGAATGTGGAAGTAGCCCTATGACACCGCCGTCTAAATACCCATCCCACACCAAACTGCATCACCTAAAAACTCCAAACCGCAGCCACTGCCCTTGAAAAATTATTCAAAAATGGAGAATTGAGGTTAACCCAGAAAAATGTGCAGGCAGCGGTGTACTTCTCCCGAAAACTCAGATATTTCAAACAAACCTGGGTACTGAAGCCCATTTCCGTGTTCAACCGCCCTATTCCATACCTACCCGAGATAGATAAATGGCATTCGCTGATCACATCAAAAAAGTGCAAAACAGAACCGCTTTTGTACTGGGATGATGAGAAAAGTAGTCACAAAGTAACAGTTCACAAAATTTGTATAAGACCAATCATGACCTACGCCAGTGTGGTGTTTGCACATTCTAACAAAAGCAAAGGATGCAAATGTACGCAGTATGTACGCCATGTCGATCTACATCGAGATTCAGAGCTGCCCACCATAGCCCAGTTTATGAAGCAGAACTCAAAAGTATTATTTATATGAAGCCCCACACCATCCCAATCCGCTGATTTCCCAAACAGTCAAATAAATCCCTGATAGGGAAGTACCGGCTCGATTCAGGCGACCCAGACATGGTCTAGAAGACCCCGATGACGAGATCACAGTCGCTAACATTCCACATGATGAGTCCCGATGCAAAACACACAACACATACATACACATTTCATTCACATCGTTCCCACTGGTAGAGATGAGGTATCCCCGAGTGACTTGTCGTCTAGCCCAGATCCCTCCACTACAGCGACAACCTAACCGAGGTCCGTACCTCACAGGAGGTGCCCTAAGATTAGTCTCAATCCCAGTTATTAGGGAGAGGCAGGTGGTGGGCTTGCAACACCTTCCCTATTTTGTATTTATTTGGCGAAGTTCTCAGGTTGCCACTCCGTTCGGAGACGCTTTAAAGGCCGTTGAACATTCGAAAAATTAAAAATATTTAGAGATTGCTTTGTAACAAAAAATAAACAAACAATATTAGTCTTCAATGATCATATGAATGTAGGTTTGGCCCATTTTGGCGGTACTTAAAGGCTATGTTTTAGTTTCCATAATTTTTTTCATGTGCAATTGTTTATCAACGAGCGCTCAGTCACCGGGAATTAAAGGGGAAAAAGTGTCACCGTTATTTAAGATTGTGGCATAGAGTAATCACTACCACAGATACATATTTAATGTATATATTAGTATAATTTTATAATGTATATATTGTAGGTGTATGAGTGTGCAATTGTTTATATCTTGAGCGTAAATAAACGCTAACACTCGCTTCGCTTCGATATTCTCTGCTTAAACCAATGGTTGACTGGTAGATTAGTTTAAAGTAATCGTTTGTCGTCGGTCCGCCTTTTATACGAAATTTTGTAAATTAGGAATAAAATTAAAATAAAGCATATGTGCGTGAGCAGGGCGCGAGGAGCAAGTGGAGGTGGCGCGCAAGCAGCTGGAGGCGGCGGTGTCGGAGATCAGCAACGTGTCGGAGGGCGAGATGGCCGTGGCGCCGCGCCACCACCGGCACTTCGTGGCGAGACGGGGCGAGGTTCTCATTCCTACTCTTTTCATAAATTCATAACATCCAAGCCAGATAACTACATAATCTGTCCCACAAGTACTGTTTCTGGGATATGTAGCCTATATCACTCTTCGGGCCATAAACTATCTCTATGCAAAAAATCATGCCGATCCGTTACTACGTTGCTGCGTGATAGAGGAACCGATCAACAAACACACTTTGTCATTTTTATTTATTAAGGAGTGAAGTAGTGATTGACTAAAATAAAAGCATCATTAAAACTCCTCCTACTAACCGCTGGTTACATATAAATAGAATCTATATATTATAATTCCTTTGAACACATTTGGGGACAGTGGATAATCAATGTGAAAGTGATTCTGTTTTTTATGTCATCACACGGACGGACGAACGGATTGCCCTCTAATTTTACACGGGGGTAGGTTACGGTTCAGGGAAGGATATGAATACTATATTTTTTGTGTCGTTCGAATTAGATTCGTAATTACATTTTTCTGTTTTCTATACTATAATAAAACTCAAAGGTCACTTATTCTGTACATTTAATATTTTTTTCAAAATTTTGATTAGGGGGTGCTTATATAACGACATGGAAGCCAAAAACATTTTTTT
>DWLO01003052.1:0-11523 GCA_018245335.1 Dalla quadristriga | reverse complement strand
CAAACTCAACTCGTTCCTTACTTAAATTCTATTTAAAAAAAAAAAATTTGCTTAAAACAAACATTATTTGTTAGATTTTCAGCTTGAGTGGGTCCAACATTGCAACCTGAATTAGAACCACTTCCTCTTATCCAACGGAATTGAAATTTTACATGTAGGTTCAGTTCTGATGACAATGCATTTTTATAATAAGACTAGCAACAAAAAATATTCATTGTTAATTTATGGATAAAACGAGTGTTAAATCATAATAATAAGATGATCTTTCTCCAAGCTTATTGAAATAGAGAAATACAAAACATTAAGTTCTGTTCAGCATAACCAAACACTTGTAGTTGTTTAAAATACAAAACTAAAATAGAACGCTTCCTTGGTAATTGATAACAGCACAGAGCACTATTGTTACAAACAATATGGCAAACAATGCAGAACAAAAATACTGACTATATATTAATGATAACCCCACAATGCTCTTTTAAAAGTAATTGGGAAATAACATAGACCGATAACCCTCACCGATAGTTACAGTCAGGAGGTATGTTTTGCAATCTGACTGGACTTTCGTTTCAATTGATATTTTTCTTTAATATTCTATCTTTACTCATACGTCCTTGCTTCGCAGGGTCTGTGCTAGCCCTAACAGGATCTAGGAGGTATTGTCTGAGAGGTACGACTGCTGATATATCAATCCCTGCAGTATGATAAATATGACATAATCCAATTCAAAAATATAATCAATGTAATTTTATAAGTGTAATTTGTTTGTATTTGTTTGTACTTTATATAATATTGTAATTTATGATTAAAGATCCTCAGTTGGTCGATGTAAAGCTTAGTTATTATTATTAATGCAAAAGTGTGTTTATTGGCTTGTCCTTATTTTACGTTACAGCAGAGGGATGGATCGACGTGATTTGTTGTATAGTGATAGTTTATGGACCGGAAAGTGAAATATGTTTCTTTTTATCCTATAATTCTGAATCACACGGTTCCTGTGGAATACATAAGGGAATTCCTCCCGGGTGGAGTTGCGGGCAAAGTCTGGTCATTAATCAAAAATTTGTATAAATATCTTATCCTCGAAGAAAACAAACGTGTTTATGGAATAAAAATGGATATTACTATAGCACTCACGATAAACAAAGTTAAAGCACGTTAATCGAATAACATTGAAATAAAAAACAAACTATTACAAAGGATACGAAGATTACATCGAGATTTAATATCGCGATATCCTTTTGCATCTGATAAAAACCCGACAGTACAAAACCTAGCTTATAAGTAGCCAATTATAAAAGCAGAGAATAAAAATAAAATCGCATGACATATGGGAATTTACAATAAAATGTCGACTCGCCAATCACCAGAGATGAAGATAAGAAAACTGGACGCATAGCAATAAGCATACAAAATATTATGATGGCTAGCTACTATCTCGACTAACCTAAATTAACAGACAATTCAATTGATAATGCTCGAATTGGAAACAATAAAACAGTTCCAGCACAAAAAGTTGATAATCTTGGGGTCAAATCGACGAAACAACTGACCCATATCGAATTGAAGACACATTTGACTGATTTGGGTGTTATCAGAGTACTTTTAAATTCGTCCGTATATTCCTTTGAAAGACCACTGTTGAACGGTAAGCTTCGGTTAATTGGCGTCATTCCAACGTTAAACCAACGGCTTCCAGCTGTCATCAGTCGACCTGGCGAGGTGTGTGCTCTTTTCACTAAGTAATGAACATGAGCCGATAATCGTCGCTGCTGTATCATATCCACCTAGAGAATCAGTGTGTCGTAGTAAGTCTAACTTACACGTAAGTCTACGTGTTACAATATAAAATAAAAATGAATTTTTATTTTTATGATACAATACAATACACTTTATAAGTACAGAAATTTGCAAAAAAAGCAAACAAAAATGTTTACAATATAAAAACGCTTACACATACACCCCCGCACTAGGATTTCCCGTGTTGCGGGTGACGGACACACACAGAAAACAGCACAATTTAACGCCCAAGACCCGAGTACAACCATCTATCTGCCAAATAAATGTCTTCCCCGGTTAGAGCTTATTGTAAGGCATAGTATATAATGTACAAAACGCGATCTTATAGCTATGTAACGATTCCTTCCAGTTAACCTTGGGAAGATGACAAAGGAATCTTATGAGGTAGGGTGAACACCGTCAGTTTAAAGTAAAAAAGATTTTTGAATATATTTAATACTACAATTTATATACAGCTACTATGTACATATACTATGTCCATACACTATGTACATATATTATGTTCAAACAGCTGAGTCGATAACATACGGTAATACATGTCCATCTTGCATAATAATATTCAACAACGAAACCCCGTATCAAATATCAGTGATCTTCGTAAGCTGTTCAGTGTTCATACACAGAACTCTACACATTGCTATAAAAAATCACGTTGAATTCTTACTAGAACTGTCTTGAGCTGTAAATATATTTTGTGCTATTGTAATGAGACAATTATGTTTTTGAAACCTGAATACGAAAATTTGAACAATATATACCTACCAAAATAATAAACGGACGTAATAATGTTTGCCTTGAAAACGTATAAAATTTATACTAACTCAATGAAATGTATCTACTCAAGGGCACTGGAATACGTTTGGTAGAATGGGACCAGACGGGCATACACGACAAATCTAACAAGAATGCCCTCAACCACCAACAAAAGCATTGTGAAGAAGATGTAGCATTAGCGTCTTTGTCCACACCCCAGCACGTGTGATTCGGCTACCGAGGAATTCCTCTTTTATACCCATTATTTGCATACCAACTGGTTTCGTCTATACGATATTAATCAAAGGTTTTATTAGTGAACATCAAAGAATAAACACAATGCTAAGATCTCTTATAAGGTACCCTCAATACCATTGTTACTTTTGTCAGAGTTTGATTTATGAGCGGCCACTGTTGTTGGGCCACTCCGTATTGTGTTGTCAGTTTTTGTTTGGACCTCGCCGACTTTGTACTACCCCTTCGCTGGACCAGCTCCGATGCCTTTATTCACGCTGATCTCGCCGATGCTTCTAACTCACAATGGCGCAAACGACTGTGTGACTCAGATCGCACAATACGGATTTCGCATAATACCGAGCCATACAAACTTTAGCGCTTACATAAGCTTAGGTTTCCAGTAAATTTTTATGTAACATCCACGTTAGTTAATGAAAAATGATTGTTTTTAAATAGACTTTCTTAGCCTAAGACAAAGCCCGCGCTGTCTGGTGCTACCTTGGGTTTGCTACGCTATACTTTTCTACGATATACTGCTATACTACTTACTGCTAATCTATTAAAATAGCATTATAATCGCAAACCATGTTTACTAAACCGCGTTTAAATCGCTTGTGAGACGGAATTTTCGTAACATTACTAATGTAAAAATTAGGTGTTCACAAAAAGTAATTCTGTACATTTGACGGAACGCTACCTGTACCGAAATTTCGTGAGTATTTCACCTCATCTCGCAACCCTTTTGTCCTTCGCATCAAGTCCTTGACCGAGCATTATGCTCGCATTGTGCCGCACAAAGGTGGCTGCGATTGAGCCTCGCTTGTAATGTTCATGCTACGCTCCATACATTCACGTACATCCACTCTCTTCCAAATCATTACGTTCTTTACCACTTTTGTCTGCTTCCCCTTTATTACGCTACGCATTCTGTACATCTCATTCTTTAATAGACATCGCATTGTAACACGGGAGTGCACCTTGATTGGCTCTCAATGTTTTTTCAACGTATGTTTTGTGATTTGTAATATTTGCGTCATCAATACTAATGATTTCACCGTCCCACAATACACATTGTTGTGTACGCTCGTTCGGTAAAGGTTTTTACAAACGGATTTCACTCAGTCATTATATTTAGTTGGTTACTTTTGTTACGATAGTTTGATAACAATACAATTTTAATGGATGTCAAATAAATTGCGCTTCGCTACTCGTAATGTTTGTTGTTAAAATATATGCCTAATAAACTCGACGTGAAGATGAAGTTTGAATTACTGAGCACGGAGTATTAATTAGTGATGAATATACATCAATTGGTTGCAGTGGAAGCAGAAGCTTCTCTTTGGGTGCTAATAAAGAAAGTATTTGCTACATAGTTAGCAGCTTTAGCTTTGATTAAAACAACGACGAATCAGATGATATCTTTTTTTATTTCATAAGAGGCTTCAGTTAAGGTTATAGTTCACCACAGAAGCCAAATGCAGGTTAACAAACCTCGCAAGCATTTTGGACATTACGGAAAATTCAAAGACAAAGTGATTCGAAATTGCTTGAAACTCTGTTCAGGATTCAAACCTCGGCCTCTCGAGCCAAAGACTGCGATCATTTTCACGACTACTTGACCGCTTTCGTGTTTGACAGAATATTAATTGGCATAGTTTTGAGGAAGCTTCGAAAGATACAAAGCATAAAATATTTCTTGAAATTATGTATTGATAGACACTTATAAGTTCTGAGATTATGACGCACATCGTGTTGCAAGATATATCGATGAGCATAATAATATAGTAAAGGCAGAACTGTTTGGTCATATCCTAACTGAAGCCATAAAAGTTTCATTATAATCTTCGAGATAGCGGAACAGTCGTGTGATTGAACACTACGAACGGAGTGCGCAATGGCGTCTTAAAACTTAAGAGCGCCTATACACTGTACTGTACATTATGTAAACTCATTAAAATAAAAAGAAACAATATAAAACATTATAAAATGAAAACAATTTACGACAATATCTTACAGACCGTTTTTTCCTAAAACTATGATGTTAACAGAAGGCAATGGCATTAAAACTTATTTTTATGCGATGAGAGTATCAAACGGGCATGTAGCCCTACCGTCCACTGCCACCCATGACATTATATTACAGTCCTTGAACAGGACTCCCTCTATCAAGGGACTGTTAGTGTAAGTTAGTTCGGTTAGTCTTAGGTCATAATAGGAATATTATCTGATTAGTATTCGTTAGTTTTGGTACTATAGGAGTTAGGACTGTTAGTTTTAGTAAGTCCTGGTAAAGATCGTTAGTATTTGGTCCGATTCAAAATTGGTCACAGACTCGTTGCTACAATAATAATATGAATTCTCAATAACGTTACTTCATAGTATTATAATGACAGTAAGTTAAACACAATAAGATATGCTGTTACTGTGTTGGGATATAGAACATGGATACTACGAATATAATAATCGCTACGGACGATGCAAGTGGAAACTCCTCATTATAATCTAAATCCGTACACAATCCAGTCGTAAAATATGGCCCCAACAATAAAACAGAAGTGGTTCGGTCTACTTCAGCTTCAGCTGGCGAAAGTGCTGTATTCTTAGAAGGAGCTGGTTTTCGTGGCCACTGGCTAATTTCTTCTAATCTGACATGGCTTCAATAATCTCAAATGGTCTCAAAAGTTTCAGCGGTGTCATGACTTGTAATATAAATAATTAACATCAAAGATAAAGTATCAAAATGGAATTTAATGTAAACATCCTATGAATTTAGATTTCCTTTCTCATTATTCTGTGTATTTTAATCTGGTTTTAGTTTATTAACTTATTAATGGTTTAGATTGAACATCAAACCATTCCGTGAAGGGCAGAGTACCTAATGGAAATAGTAATAAAATACGCAAAGGGAATTTAATTTATTTGTTAATGCGCCGCAAAATACACAAGGACCAGAGCTATGGGCAATGTTAAATTCAGGTAGCAAATTGAAATTCATTAGACGCAACAGTATATTCTCACATTCACACATAAAACGGAGCAAAAATGTAGAATAATGTAACCATTTGTTCTAATTAGCGGTAGTACAGCGCCGGATCGGAATATATCTCTAAGCACAACTCATTTGAATATTCTATCAGAAAGAACAAAGAGTTTGCACGGAACCTTGGAATTACGCCACGTGAAAATATTAAATTAGCTGTCATTATTTTAGAATCTTTGGACATTCTTCAGTTGACGCAAATAACTTTCCAACATTTTATATTGCAGCAATTAAACGGAGCAAAACATCGCATTTGTTTACATTTGAACATTTAGTGGCTAGCGAATTTGTTAGTACTTTTATTAGAATTTTGTTCAATTCATATTAGTCATAACTCGGTTGTTTAAGTAGACAACCATATGCCTGTACTGTATCACGCTCCTGACAAGATATACGTCAGAGCAGAGGAGGAGATAGAACAGATATTGATCAGAATATACAACTGCTGATTTGCGACACGAATAGGCGATAGCGGATCAAAGCCTAAACAGTATCTATGAGCTAAATTAACCATTGAAAACTGTCGTCGGTAATAAACTGTGTTGATTTCTCACTTGACCTATAGCGATGCCACGAAATAGTTCTTACTTAACAATGCTCTGAACTGGATCAATCTCAGCGAGATCTCTTTTTGCCAAGCTCCATTTTTAATGGAGTAGAGAAACGATCAATCAACGAAAAATCATGTATTAGAAAAACCGAATAACATTGTCTACAATCCGCGGATATCCCAGGGAATGCTCCGATGCTAACAGCGTCCCTAAATCAACCGGGAACAATGTTATTCTGAACAAAATTACCCCTTTATTATTGTTTTTTATGAATTATCGCCTACATCTGATCTCTTTTTCTTTTGAGTCCGCACCGGTAGCATTTATCATGGTCTCGCCTGTTATTGTTCCATCTTTTGTGTGCGATCGGAGCGAGATGGAAGATGACGAGACATTAGTCATCGGATTTGGTTTTGTTTCATGGGATAGCTCGTTTGTGCGGATTAAGATGCGCTTGATGCTGCGATGTTGGTGGAAGATGTTTTAGAAATAGACTGCGCTGTTGTTGGTGTAGCTTCGAATTTGGTGGTTGGGCACGTTCCACGATATCCTTATAGACTCACCTATTTTATGTCATCGAAGGTACAATTTTTAATCTGTGACCAAAACAGTTGCCAGTACACAATACTAAATTAACCTATTAAAACTTTTAGTCTTTAATGACAAACTTTTTCAAAAAGCATATTTGGCAATGGGCTTTCCGAGTAATTAGCAATGCTGGAATTATATATTACTCAAAGACTTGATAATAGTTCTGCAAATGACCAGCTGTTCTCATATCAATTAAAATTAACATAATATTATTGTCCATTAACTCCTGGCACGAAGACTCCTGGGCGTCTACTATGAAAATCGAAACGAATACTGCGTTCGGACGGATTGCACGTGTAGGGCCAGGCTACACGTTTTAAAATATTATAAAAGTAAATAATGTTCCTATTTACAAAATTCTTATGTCTATAACATGCATCAGCAACTGGCTCTTGGACTAGAACCAAAATACTGTAGATGGTAGAACACGTATGCAGTTCTATCCGGATCCATTGACAAATATCAATAGCAAAATTGACTTGCGTGTGTGGCCTGGCCCTAAACGTGCAATCCGTCCGAACGCAGCGTTCGTTTCGATTTTCATAGTAGGGCTACTGAATACGAATGAGCATTAAACTAAAATCTTGCGCTTAACGCCCGCGTGAATGAGCGTTATAATATTCGCGTCTACAACCAAAATAAACCAAAAGCCGAACGGAAACGGCCGATATATTATTAGACACGACAATTCTATTATTTTTATTCGTAACACATCTCAGAGATTTGTCCATAAATCTGTGATGGCAGACATTTCCACCTTTAATAGTATGGAAATGAGGATTCCTAGAACACAAGGCGTCGCTTCACACCCAATTAGTAAAGTCGGTAATGGGAGACTTAATTTCAATTTGAATATAGTAACCGTACGCCATATAACAAGACTTCCACGCCGCTTTTAAATGTTCACTAACGTAATTTATGCGGCAGTAAAATACCTATCTTTTACTCTTGATTGTTTTATGAAATCAAACAATAATAATTTATCCAATTCATTACACGCTCTGCGTTCGTGTATTTTTACTTGCGGATGTGATTTTTTGATAGATTTGTGGCGTGTAAATACATAGCGTTAAAAATTATCACCTACTGTACGAATGTTTATTGTTTTTCTTACGCTAAATACTTTGAATGACGTCAGAGTTTCAAATCCTCGCATTCGATTTTTGAAGCTTGCATGAATGCGTTCAAGTAGCGTCAGTAACGTCATTTATTAGCATTCCTAACACATGTTCGTCTTTGCATCTCGGCGGTAGACCGACGTCGCCATTATGACCGGGGACATCTCTCATTCGAGTCGCAACGCATTATTTATCAGAAACACCATTCTGCTCATTGTTTCATAATAAAACATTAATTTTGTCAACGGCCTCCACGGTTGAACGCGATATTCCAATATTAGAACTTCCGCTGACAGTACCTACAGCAAGAGACCGCCGCGGTCCGATAAATCTAATTCTTTATCTCTCCGAGCTTGCCCGTTACTAAGGCAGGCTAAGAATGCAAGTAGAAAATAAATTGTCACTCGCTCACAATCCGCTGTTATTTCAGCAACCGTTTCAAACACATGCAAATCTTGTACAATCTCAATAAAAACAAAAGGTCCTTCCTTAAGAGCTGTCGCAAAAAATTGGGACCACGTGCACCTCGAGATGCGAGCAAAAAAGGTCAACAATATGCCTAATCTACAATCCATGTCACAGGCTAAAGGTTACGGAAGGTTGGACAAAAAATCATCTGAAACCGAACTGTTCTGTTCTAATGAAATCGACCGTATTTATTAAATCATACAGACCAATGTAAATTTTATAGCCAAGAGCTAGAGTTGAAATTGAATCAGCGACTGCCGCAGGATATAAAAGCAGCATTGTTCGTACCTCAGGGAGTAGTGACAACAGATTTTTGTCTTTTTTCCCATTTCACATGTGGCATCGCAATCCTGGACGATATGTGTCACATGTGTCGGTTTTGGGTTACTCGACAATAATGACTGCCTCTTCAAAGTTTCTCGTATCTCAAGCGTCCATTACATTTGTGTTTTAGGTTGATTTTGATTTCTAAAAGTTGTGTCAATGTACCTACTCTCGCTCTTTGATGTTCTCCGTTGAGTTTTTAGCGGAATACGATCCCCTGTCCGCTCTTTGAGATGTCATTTGGTTATCAACAGGTGACATGGGGCAGATGTTTTCTTTCCGCCTAATTGAGCGTAACGTAGTTCACCAAAATACCGTTCTGAATTCATTGGTCTTCATTATCCTCCCATCAGTTGTTTTACGACCGAAACAAAGGCTATAAATTGCGCAACTGCAGGGACTAAGTAATCCTATACCGAGATGCTACTGAAACTTATCTGCTCAATAAATTCGGTTCGGCCATAAATAGAACTATAAAAATTATTTTACGATGCAGAGTAAGATACATTAAGACAATGTTAGGCGCGTATTTCACAATGGATACATTATGAGTTAATTGATTCGGCCACAATGGTCTTTGTGCGGGCACTCGGCCCACAAAGATATTATTGTCTATAGCCGAGCAGACGTCTGGCAACACTTGACCAGAGACAAAATGGCTTTGTAACGTTTGGTCGAAAGGCGCCATCCGTAATTTAATATGTATTCTAATTAATACGGCTTGATTTGGGAACAGAAGTTCATTCGGCCGTTAGCTGAGTAGAATACTGTTTATACTTAGATAACATCAAACTATTCAGATAATATATGAGCTTGCGACGATCGTTTAGTAACGATCCGATGTAGATATCAAATAAAATGCAATAAAGTAAGCAAAATATTGCAAGCAATTTCAACCGCTTCTCTTGGTACGGTTATATTTTTTGAGAAAATATGTGAACGTTAAGACAGAAATTTACCGTGTTTGTATCTTAAATATGTTTTTTGTTATTTGAAAATGGGTTCAGCTTCTTTTCCACAGTTATAGCCTAAGAATAATAAACAACACAACAAATACTTGACGTAAATAATAGCGAATTATACTAGGTAGTGACTTACTAAAAAAAATCTAATAAAAAGGAACGGGTTTCAGTATTTATACGTCTTTGTGAATAATAATAAAATGCTTAAGTAAGTATAACTACTGAATTTCCTGCACAGTAGCTCCCATATTTAGTGAAAACCGCATCAAACTCGAGATTTTGTTGCGAGATACGTAAACAGCGCTTAAAAAAAGGCGTTTAATAACATACGGGAAAATTATCAAGTTTATTGAAGTCAGTTAAAAATTACAAAAGTACAAAATTATGTACATTATGTAAAAATT
Source organism: Dalla quadristriga (assembly GCA_018245335.1). Taxonomy (NCBI): domain Eukaryota; kingdom Metazoa; phylum Arthropoda; class Insecta; order Lepidoptera; family Hesperiidae; genus Dalla; species Dalla quadristriga. Next base: position 1,278 of record DWLO01003052.1, on the reverse strand, counting down.
ATAAAAAACAATTAAAAATAATTTGAAATCAAATTAAATATTGTGCACATTCAATGACGTTTCCAATAAAAACGTCATTGTTCAAATTGCATAGACACCGGTCGTTACCATTTTGCGATTAATCAAATGATTTGATGAATTATTTTCAAACAGCTCTCCGCAAAATATGCTCACATGTGCTCCATCACGTTAACAGCTAATAAAACTGTAATTTACCTGCAACAAAAAAAAAGAAGTCAGTGTATTGTTAAATTTTTTACAGTGATTGATGCATGAGTTTGCAAATGGGTTCGCTATTATGAATCTTGCTCAAAGAGCTTAAGGACTAAAATTGCAATTTACTTTCGGTAACAAAACAACCTTTTGACCATACCAAAATACTTTTGATCTTGCGTTTGTTTAGAGATTTTTTATGGCGGTACATATTTTATATTAAGTGCAAGTAAAAAACCAAGCAAAAATCCAAACAAAGGACAAGACAGTGACGGATCTTTAAGCAGTCACTTTTATTTATGAAAATAATAGGAGGTACCTACACGCGACTTCGTCTGAGTGCAATTTTGAAATACAGAGAAAGAAAGAGCAAGAGAAAGAGAAGAAGAGAAAAGAGAAAGAGAAGAAGAGAAGAAAGAAAGAGAAAAAGAGAAGAGAGAAAGAGAAAGCACTGATTATGTGCAGATTTTTTGCTTATCTGACCCAGTAGATATCAGTTTTACAATACCTAGTACTGTAACGAAGGTAAGTCCAGACCTATTTGTCGATTGGTCACTGCATCATGGAATAACAAAAATTCTACTATACAATTGTTAAGCCTTACAAATTATGTGTGTGTTAAGTGCCTTATCTATTCTGCGTTGTAGATATTATTTTGCAAATAAAGATCCTTTATTTCTTCTTCACACAAAGAAATTACTGAGTCTAATGTAGGAATCATTATTAATGTTTGCAGTTTGTAACGTTTAAACGTGACTCTTGGGGTACACACGCTAAAAGTTAACACTAAAAAGAGTGTTGGTTACGCTAAATTGAACTATGGGAAGACGCAATAAAGTTGATTTTAGCTGTGGACGAAAACGATAATGTGACTTAAACTTGAAAACTCATAATAGAACTACTGTAAAATTACTACGATTAGGTACATATCAAATGGACGGCTATAATTAAATTATAATTAAACGCTTTCACACTCACACCCGGATTCCCTGTGTTGCGGGTGGCGGACACATACAGAAAACAACACAATTTTGAACACCCAAGACCCGAGCACAAACACTTAGC
>DWLO01003051.1:0-11523 GCA_018245335.1 Dalla quadristriga | reverse complement strand
CACCAATCCGCATTGGAGCAGCGTGGTGGAGTATGCTCCAGGCCTCCTCAGTTGTGAGGAGAGACCCGTGCCCTGCATTGGGCCATTATGGGTTCCAGCCATACTATAGAATTGCGTCAACAACGACCCTACGAGTATAAATACTTTCTTGTGTCGTAAAAGCACACAACGAAATCGACTGGAGCTAAATTATGCATTATTCGACTTTATCAATCTACAATAAGTTTTATGTTTTTCCGTAATTTCCGTAAATATCTGCTACACTGTTTTGCATTAGTGACTCTAAGTTTATACTTTTCTGATGATTTAAATGATGAGTTTTGCAGAGCCTTGACAAACAACTGGAAGTGCTTATCGCTGTAAAAAGAAGAAAGCTCTTATATCTGGGCCATATTATGCGTAATTAAAAATATGAGCTACTAGAACGGATTTTCCAGGGCAAAAAAACATTCGATTAGCGATTCGACTAACGATTTCATACGGTGTTTTCATAGATTAAGGCATTTAATAAATAATTTATCGTTTGGTTACGAGAATTCAGTAGATATTGTATTGATTTATAGGGTTATCTACTGACACCTATTTAGTTTATAGACATAGATTTAATCTTAATTACGTGTGCAATTATTGGTTTAGATCTGTGGTTAGCTATAGAGTTCCCTGACCGCGAAGCACGCGCCCACGGCGCAAGCTGTGAGGCTACTCAATGCAATTATTGTCCAGGATCCAGCCGTGAACATATTTCATATGCCACTGTCTGAGTTCCTCAATAATTGTATAAGATTTGTAAGCATCATAAGAGAGATGAAACTCTGTACTGTATACATTAATTTGTATAGCTTGTAGTGCGCTTTGGCAGAAGCTGTAAGCACTGCAAGTTCTAAATAATCGTAATAAATAATAATAATAGACGATGATAGTAAAATCAAATCGCAGAATTGACTTCAAGATAATCATTTGAACTTGGTAGCAAATCTATAAAGATGCCTGTAGCCACTGAATTGACACCACATTTAAACACTTCAAGCCTCTTGAAACTTGCATGCTGATAAAGCATTCAAATGATAACTTTGATAACTACTTCCTTGCCACTTGAGGAGATGAATTACTTAGAAAATAAAGCCTCGAACGTGGACTAAGTAATGCTATTTCGGACTAGCATTATTTTTGTAGAGTCATGTATTGCTTCTACCCACCGCGACTTATTCTGTTTTATTGTGGCTGGCTTCGTTAAAACTATTTGGTTTCAAAGGCCAACCGTTGAGACAATCCGTATGATGCTTTGAGTTCCAAATCCTGGATGTTGCAGGGAAGGCTTCCATCTAGTGAACGACTCCTGCTATTAGTTAGCGTAAAGCACTTACAGGGGATCCGGATTTGAGATGCGACTTACTGTAAAGAATAAATAAATAAAAAGCATTCAAACAACAAAGCGTCCTCATCACCCCTAATTTGCTGTGCCCTACAGGATCCATGAAGACTGTAATATCTAGGCTTAACCACCTATTGTAACAAAAATCATGGAATTCAATATATGAATATGATGGTTCCTCTGCATCATTGTAGAACCTGTAAAATATAGATTGTAGTCAGTTAATACATACCAGTGCAAGTGTTTATTGGCCTACAAATCCTGTAATGTTCAGTGCAATACGCAATTTATTACGATTTAATGCAGTTTCGAAGAATAATTTCGTGACCAGTTCCCATTGTCCAACGCTGCCAAGCACACGTAGCCATGGTCACGCAGAGGACTCTCTGCGTGACCATGCCGACTCAAGGACTTTTGCACTCAAGAGGCTTTAGGGCGGTTTGAAAACTTCCGACACTCGATTTGGCCACTAACCCCTCCCATACGCATTGGAGCAGCGTGGGTACGCTTCTTCTCAGTTATGGAGAGAGACTATGCCCTGCACTATGGGTTGAGACTAACCTTGCCAATGCGACATTTAAGCTTTTGCGTATGCTAATAGTCTTCACTCTGTTGTGTCTGCTTAGGACTTTTAATGTTGGGCAGGAAGTAGTTTGAGAAATGCTCAATATTGAGCAAGCTACTTGACAGTAAATAAGATTACCAGTGGTATTACCGCCTGAATCGTAGCATCAGGAAAGGAGCAGAGCCGAGGTTAATAATTTCATTAACTGTCTCATAATCTGATGGCATTAGTTAGTTAGGCAGTAACAATTTTGGACTAGAACGCGAGGGTAAAGTTCAGGGCAGAAACACAAACCTTTATGATTTAGTTGAATCTCCGTTTTTAATTCCAGTCTTCACCACTTAAATCTTACTTACATCATAAATTCATGAGGCATTTTGAAGGAAATTTGCTTATTACATGCAATAAGACATCTGAAACCATTGTAATTTTACTTGCCGACGGTAAAACAGTCGTTTTTACGGTTTATCACATTACAATAGCTTATTATATCTGACTCAATATTTTTCATATTTCATAGCCATAATAATTATGGAAAACGTAAAGACTGTAAAAAATAATAATTATTGTCTTTGATATCAGATACCAAGAATCTACAAAGTAAGTACAACCTTATTCAAGAATACAGTAAGAAAAAAGTTCGTCAAAGAAATTAGTACAAAGTTATAAAGAAAAAGAAACAATAAGCAATTTACACAGAAATGCGACGCCTAGTGAACATAGATACTTAGTAATAATACAATACAGATAAGATTAAATCGAGAGAATTATTTATATAAACATCGGCCATTCTACCAAGATGACAGCAGAACTACTTAACCACAGACATTAGTATTATTATTTTGTGCTTTATCCCATTGACGTAAAGTCGAAGATAAAATGTCATTTTAAAACAAGGGCCGTTTCTTGCTCAACCGCTTGATTTGACGCAGAAAAATATTTCAACATTCTCTTTCTATCGTAATCCGATTTGCGCATAAGTTGGAAAAAGACAGATATATCATTCTCAATGCGAATGAAGAGCGGACGCGATATTGGGGTCATGGCACGTGTTTGAATTTCGAAACACGTCCCGTCCAATACGGTGCGTTTGTATTCACTGCACTATCATTGGTTAGGGCTAACCGGTACCACTAAATGCGCGGCTTCGAAAAATCGATACAGAGTCTGTCCAAAGTAAGGGATTCTGTCGTTGTGCTGCAGTCGCTAGGTGGTTCGTGGTAGAAGTGGCATTCGGAAACGAAGCGCTCCTGTGCGTTATTCGTGCAACCATTTCGTCTCGAAAGATGTCCGGAGTGAGTGTATTCATGGCGTTTTAATTCAATTCGTGTAGTTTTTTGACTGTTACGAAGTGTCGTGTGCGGATATTTTGCCACGGTGAGTTAAGTTTTGTGTTTTCGTCAACAATACTCAGTGCTTGCGACGCTATTTACGTTTATTCATTGAAAATATTCGATGGCACTGCACAATCGTGTCGCTGCACTAAAATAAGTTCAATTTAGTTCAGTTTTTGGACGTGTGACGTCACTTACGATTGTTTTGATGTTTTTTTCTACTATTCACAGTGTCTCGTGACTTTTATTCTGCTCTATTTGGTTTTTCGTTAATTTTTTTTTTACAAGGTGTTTATATAATATTTGTTTGAAAAATTCAGTTATAATTTAACAATAAAAAAGGTGGTTGTTATTTTTTGAGGCAAATGTAATTTGCCCAAAGTTCTCGCAACTGTCATGCCTGCATAGGACACCTTAATTGGGTTTATACTCTGTCCCTTTCTAGCTTGTGGGCGGTTTCTCATGTCTTTCTCTTTCTAATCCGTGTGACTTATTTATAGTCGGGATTTGGTGCGCCCCCAGGGCGCTCTATATTTGTCTTAGTGTAGTAATTATCGATAAAAATGTGTCGATGAATTTTGACATCGATAAAAATAAATGTAAGTATTACTTTTCATTAAACAATAACAACAGTAATGCTTACGTACATTTTGGAATAGTTACTTATTTTAAATGTATTCTTATTACAATATTAGATTCATATTTTTACAAATCTGGTAAATAACATAATATACTTACTTAAAAATAACAATTAATATACAAACACACATTTAATTTTGCTTATTTATTTCACATTCATATTTTTAGTTTAATTTAGTTTTTGAAAATAGTAATCTGTCATACTAACACAGTTTATTGTTATCAAAGTTCATATACAACTAAGTATATGAAAATTTGAATTTGTCCATAATTTTAATGTTCGCAGTGCGTCATTATGGGTTGCGTCCAAATGGATATTGGAAACTAAATCTATATTCTTACAGCTCTCAGCGTTTTGACAAATTCATATTTTTCTAACAAGGTTTTATATAAAACTGTTTTGAGGATGAATCCCTAAAATTTTTTTTTTGTGGATTTAAAACCACTTATAATGCTCTACATAGGTAGATTTTAATAAACACCCTTCGTATTAAAACGCTTACTACGAACATAAATAAGGAGATTTTATGTGATATGTTCTAAAGTACTCATTTAGTTATGCTTTTTAGCTTAATCTAAGTCTAAAACAAACCTTAAATTCCGCTGCGAAGGAAAATTTGCATAAAATATGTTGTATCTGGCACTCACGACATTTTATTTTTAGTATGACACTGACCCAATTATTTTAAAACGTACTAATTTAAAATTGATTCAACTGTATCTCGTAACTTTAGTAGTAACTACTGCTTTTAACAAATAACGTAACGTAACTTATTACATGGAAATAATTATATAACGTTGCGTTATCCTCATCCTACTAACATTATAATTGCGAATATTTGTGAAGATGCACGGATGTTTGTTTATTTATTACTCAATCACGCTAAAACAACACAGATTCTTATGAAATTTACTTGAGACATAGCCTGAAAGAGACTGTCATCTCCTAAAAGATTTTTCATAATCATTTCCTAAAGGGTCAGCAGGGTATGATTTTTTATATAGAAAATGGAAATTTACGCAAGCGGAGTCGCGGGCAATGCCTAGTATTAAATAATGCCGAAAACAAAACAGCTGTCGATAAAACTGTTGCACATCTCTAGAACAAAAAATGTCTGCCATCCTTACTTGGAAGGGGACTACTATATTGTGATATCTTATCGTCGTCCGGAGACGACCAATCGCAAGTAAATAGCAATTCTATTTATATAGAGATGGGGTCTAAATTCCAACAACATTATTTATATAACGGGCCAAATAAAAATGATCCTTAACACAATGTATTACAGTGCTCCCCTTTTGTTCGAAAAGTTTTCTATTGATCATCGAAAATGGAGATTTGAAATGGGTTTTTGTGTTCCTTTCATTGTGATGCCGCGTTCAGGTCGGGGTGCGGGAGAGAGAGGCGGGAATAGAGTGAGATAAATGATTCTTGGATTTCGGGTGAAGTAGCGGACCCCATTTTTAAAGCTTCATCTTGTTTCTTTATGACAGCCTGGTAACTACTGATTGGGATATTCCCTGAGTGGTTAAATTTATGAGTTTTTTTACCAACATTTAAATTACAGCTAAGGATTTTGAAAAGTAAATCTGGATGTACAAATGTACAGTATTATAAAAAAAGTATTTAACGGAAACATAGTTTGCCATTTTACATAAAAGACTATCTTTGGTTAAACTATAATATAAAGGAGTTATTATTGTATTATTTATACTCATTACCTAAAACTCGTAATGGTTAGTGAAAGCTTTCTTCGATCCATACCGTTCCAAGTCACGATAAAATAGCTAATTGCTGTAATTACTATGTAGCTAATTAAGTAATTGGCATGGGCCTAAATCGAACACATTATAATTAGACGACGTCATTGTATTTAATAGCACGAACCACTAATTTATTAGAATTTCACGTACCAATATCTTATTCAATCAAACAAAAATACCTATAAAATAAACGAACAGAATTAAGAACTAATCCATCTTGACATCTTTACGCATATCAAATTTTATCCGTGTCCACTCAACCATATCAATTAGATATTATTATGTTGTCTATTTGACTATTTTCTTAACATGAAATAATAAATTTATGAGATAGACATGACTGACATCTATTGATGGACTTTGGTATCAAATTAAATGCAAGCTCTGAATGTGAGCCCTTCACGATAACGTGGCTCCCTCTACAATTGTAATTCGGTCCGCTGGCATTGTAAAGTCAAATGTAAAATGTTTAATGCACAAGCTCAATTTAGTGCCCAGGCAAAACAAAAGTAGTTTATTTACATTTAACGATGAATCAATATTATTTTCGTTATTGGTATCGGTATTGAATAATATTATCGATATAAAAAATATAAAAAATTGGAGTCCCTATTTTTTCGACTGTAATTTCTAGGTACAAGGACTTTACCTACTTACCAATCAGCTACATTTCCAGTCAGTCTAGATTAAATAAAATGATGCTGCCTGATTCTATTTTTTTTCTTTTTAATTTGGGCGATAGATTAAGTGAAGTCAATGAGATTGTTGCCATAGTCGGGAAGAATGTCTACAATTTTTTTTAACATTTTAATTAGGAATACGTCCAAATTAAAAATCACACAATTATTGAAAAACATACGCGGCCAAATACCGCCTTTATTTATTTTGAGACTAGAGTAGAACTTTTGCCATACTTCAGCATTAAAAAAAACCATAGGTTGGAAACATTTAAAACATTGAAATTCAAACATTGACAATTTGAATAAGCTCTTTCGACCTTGAATAATGTTAGTTACGAAGAATTTTTTTTTCCCCCATCAAAATGTAGCAGGAAGTTTGTAATCTGTAGCGCTCACCTTTAGTTCGGTTCTGCGCATGTGCTACAACTGTTACAAGCGTGACATCTGTCATTGCCGCGTATAATATTATTTCGCAATTTAAATAATGACTGCGTATCAAGAAATTGCCTAAATAATTTGACTAAAACCACAAAATTGTTTTTGTTACCACAGGAAGAGAATGTAAAAATATACATTATATTTTATTTATTTTAAGTATAGTGGCTAATCGATGTATTGTGGTCATGTTTTTGTACCAATTTTGAGAATGAGTCGCACGTTCTATTATAGTGCAGGGCAGACTTCTTAGACCGTCGAAGAATTAATAAATCGAAATCTTGATGATCGCAGATTTTTAACGTCATTTATACAGCGTATCTGTGGTAATAAATCTTTGCTAGGTACTATTAAATTAAGCTAACTGTAAAAACAGGCCGAAAAATAACACAACAAATCATAACGCGGCATTTCGATTCGCTCGTCCTGTTCGCGTAATCGTACGCGAACCCCATCTTAATGTTCCCGCCAGTTCCCGCGCACCAGTTGTTGTACATCATCTGTGCACATAAATATCTAATGGTGACCACTTCGGAGGTGGACACGCTTTTTTATAAGTAGGTACCTCATGCTCACCGCTAGGTGTATTATGTTCTGTGGACCTGTCTGCCCGAAGCCGCCGCGCAGTGAGACGCGCGCGTTTTCACTTAACACGACACGATACATAAAAATAAGACCATTTTTACTGTCTTATGTGTATATTGTTGCTGTAATTCATGAATAAAGAGTATTCTGTCTAACTATACTTAGATACCTCTTCATCGTTATATGACAATTTTAATTTTAATTCTTGGTCATGCGCGAGTCTTTCAGAAAAGTAAATGAAACTGACATGTTTTATGCTATCCCAATTCTAAACTGACAATATTGGTCAGTTTACTATTTTTAATTTAAATTTTCATTATAAAAAAAAAAATCTGTGTTTTTGTGTGAGTGTGTGTATTACTATCATTAGTATTCTAATTTGTAATTTTTACTAACCCGATATGGAGGCAAGTCCTAAATAAATGATTTATTATTATTATTCGTTCAAATTCGTAGTATTAAAATCTAATCAAATTATTTATTTTCGGAAATGTTGTCCATTCAAATATTATTACCTACTGTCCAAATATGTAATTTCACTGTACTAGAGGGGAAAAGTCTAAACAGCAGACATAAGTCAAATTTAATAAAACCATTTCAGTATTATGAAACAGTTCAGGCAAAACATAAATCAGCAGAAAATCTTGTTCTGTCTAACAGACAATGTCGTGTCGTGTTGTGTAAAACGCTCTGACGTGTGTTGTACTGTGTTCGCAACTCCGGTAAGAGGACTGTGTAATTTGACGTTGTACTTATTGACGAGAGATACAATTGCTTTTCAGATGCAGCAGCCCGTGTACCAGCAAGAACAAACTAGGTACGTTACATTTTACAATAATATAACAGTGAGGTTCCATTAAATAATAACAGACATGACTTAATAAAAGCACAACATCACCCAATTCCATGTTACGTCTTATATCCATTAAATTTTTATGACCGCCTGACTTTGACGGAAGACGCATGGTTCTATACGCAGACGACAGAGTAACAATCTGTCTATGGCACTATATATCAGCTGAAACTATTTCTTTGATAAGGTTAAGTGTAAGAATTTATTATTGTCTCAACAATCGCTGCTAATGTTCTGTATATTCCATACATAACTATAATAACAGCTGGCTAGCGTAGACCTACGATTACCCCGTTGATAGTGTTGCCATACATTGATATTAAAAACACCCATGAAATACCCATGTTTCCCATATTAAACATATAATTGTTTTTGATTGCAGCAACCAAGCACAACAGCAGCAGCAAATGCTGCTGTGTCCAGTGCGGTTGGTGTATGAGACTCAAATATTAGTGCAACCAGGTAAATATACTTTTAGAAGCTCATATACAAATAAGTGGATGTGTGTATGCATTTTCCTTTGAAGAACAAAGTAGGTGACCCAGAAGGAATAAACGAACCCAATAAAAGTTACCAGTAACCCAATAAAGGATTACTAATACAAAGTCAGTTAGCATACCATTGATTCTAAATGCACTGCTTGTACCAATAGATCTTTTCCGGGTGTCCTATGTGCGGTTGTCAACATGTGGATGACCGTATATGCCCGTTTGCTTTTTTCTTATATCACGTCAAGACCTTTGATGGATACAAAGACTCTAATATTTAAAAAGTGAGAAGTGTTTTAAGTCTCATGTAATTAAAAATTTCCATATTTCAGGAGATCAAATTCAGCCTAATCAAACAATTCTAATAAATCATCAAAACCAACCACCATGGGTGCAGAACCGTGTTCAAAATCAACAAGTGATCTACGTCCAGAATGTGCCAAACGGATATATGCCCCAAGTTCAACAGATGGATCAAAATCAAATGTTTTTACACCAAAATTATGGGTTTCCGCAAGTCATACAGCATCCAATGATAACACAAAACCAAGAACAAATGCGTGCGTTGCAAATGGGAAATGTTCCTAGGAGCATACAGTCACAAATGCAAGCGAATATTGCTCAAATAATGCCAAATGAGAGAATGGTGACGCAAAACTTTGGTCATGTACAAATGAATCCGGGAATCAATGTCTCGGGTGTTGTCCAAAACCAGATAGCAAATGTTCCTATTAGTACTAGCAATCGACATGTTCCGAATGTTCCTAAGACTATGAATGAAATGCCAAATAATACCCAGAAGCCACACGAAGTTCATATAGCAACGTCACAGAACTACAGACATTTAACGCACCAGCCGATAACACATCAGATGAATTTAGCAAGAGCACCAGCGCATCAAACGATTACTATGATACCAATGCCAAACGTGGTCCACAGACCTAACCTGGAGCCCAATGCTGGTCAACACAGTTCTATGCAGCAACAGGCGATTGTTCAAACATCAAATTCCATGCAGCCAACCTTTGTAAATACTGCAACTAATGTACAAATGGATCCGCGAAAGGGATTACAAGTAATGCAAAAAGGTCATAACCAGATGTCCAACACAACAGTTAGCCACGCTCCTAAAAACCCTGCGTATTCGTACAGACCTATACAACCGAGACCCCAACAGTTTAGAAGTAACGCACCTCCGGCAGCCATGTCTGTCCAACCAAATATGAATATACAAATTCAGCCGAATTCGAATATTATAGATGCAAACCGGTTAGTTGGGCATAACATGGTCAATACTATGGTGAATTACCAAAAGGTTGACAACAGTAATACTCATCAGTTTAACAGGAAAAGAAAAAGTGAATCACCCGATGAATTACAAAGAAAGGTTGCTATACTTCCAGCCCCACAAACAACACCTACTATGACGGTTAAACGATTAGAAAGTCCAATAGCGCCCCACTCGATTCCAGTAGCCAAAGTGAATACCAATGAAATTGGAGTGAACACCAATCCAATAACAAGAGTTCATCCTAAAGTTATTACACATAACAGAAACATGATACAAATCAGCCCAATAACGGATCAAAATGCCAAAATAAAAGAAGAATTGGCAAAACCAGTGCACACTCCGCCTCAGGCAGTGAAACCTCCCATGACAGTCACGAATATTACAAATTTGTCTCATAATACTTTACCTAATAATGCTCTGCCCAATATTGCATTGCCTAATATTGCATTGCCTAATATTGCGTTGCCTAATATTGCGTTGCCTAATTTAAATTCCCCTCTGTGCACACAAGTTGAAAAGGAAAAATTAGTGAGGAATACTGTTTTTACTCAAGCTCGGTTTGGTAGACTGTTGACTGATAAAGACGACATTCCAGTCAATATTAAGTCAGTCGCTCCGTCGGTCAGTCAGTTGATCCCAAATGAAATCCCAAAAGCTAATTCTGACAAAGATAATAAAATGACAGAAGTAGTGAAAACTGAAAATGTTTCAGCGATTGATATAAAAAGTGAACAAAGCAATGTCACACAAGAAGAACAATTAAAAGTAGAGCAAAAACCTCAGAGTATTCCAGAGGTGAAGGAAGAGGAAGCAGCGGTCATAGAACGCAATGCAGAGGAGAAAATGCTGAGTGATTCAATGAACCGTTTAAAGGGCCCTGAATCGACGGAAATAAAGTTGAAAAGTGACAAGGATTACATTTTAACTCATGTTTTGGACGGCTTTGTCATTCAGGAATCCAATGTGGCTTTCCCTGTAAGTATTATTGTTTTTTATCTTTAAGGATATCATCATCAGTCTATTAACGTCCGACGAATCTCAGCTTCTCCCATGAACGACCTTCTACGGGTTACATAATCGCTCTTGGCCGTAGCGTATTGATACGAGAAATAAATACTTCAAATAACTTACATGTCTTGTAAACTGTAACTAAGTAAATACATAAAAAAAACGTGTTAGCGGCATTGAAACTCCTTATATTTGTAAAACTCCGTGGTGGGCTGGTCAGTGACCCTGACTGACGAGCTCTCCGGGTTCGATCACCGGCAGAAGCAGACATTTATTCGGCAAATAAATGTTTGTTCACGAGAATTAGGCGTTAAATTGTGTTGTCTTCTGCGCGTGTCCTCCACCTGCAATACAGGGATCCTCGTATGTTGTGACTATGTCAACGTTTATTAAATTATAAAAAAACTTTTAATATCTATCTTCTATCTATCTTCTATCTATCTATCTTCTATACTATAATAAAACTCAAAGGGCACTTATTCTGTACATTTAATATTTTTTCAAAATTT
>DWLO01003050.1:0-11524 GCA_018245335.1 Dalla quadristriga | reverse complement strand
TATAGACTAGATGTATACTGTATAAAGTGTTAATGTGTGTCTTGTTGGATACCCTGATATATTTTTCTCCTTGTATTATCTCTCCCTATTTTTATTACAATCTAGCCATAATCTTGGCTAATAAATAATTTAATTTTAATCTAAACTGATAAATTGGCTATTATTAAGAATGTGTCCAATAACACTTTTCTTATTGTCTCTATTAAGGCGAAGACACTTAGTTTATGTGATCTTTATATACCCTGAATAAATATTATAAAAATAAGAATCTTCACTTATTTCCTCAACCCACCGACAAGAAATGGCGCCACCTGCGACGTTAATTATCACGTTATTGAAGTTTTATAATACAAAACTAGATTTGATTTTATAAAGTTTGGAGCAACCTTTCTTTTCAGGTAAGAAAATGTGTATATGTTGGCAAAAAATGGTTTCGGAAATGGACCCAGAAACGGGCGCAGTTCGTCAGAAGCTTATGAAGTCACAAATAGCCACGGACGCCACTGTGGGTGGCAAGCCCTTTCTCGTTAGGGACTTTGTAGTTTGTAAGTGGGAATAACGTAAATAGCACAAAATTGAATTTTATAAAAGAGTTTGATACAAAATCAAATCTGAAAATCAAAATCATTCTGTTTTATTTCAGGTACAGGGAACGAAGGCGTTGGATTTGTAGACTTCGTGACGGAAAAGTGGACGACCATATTGGATAACAAGATCTCTTATGCTCTGTCCTTAGCACTACACCCGGATAAGTAATTTCATCGTCTGTCCTTATCCCGCTAACCCTGGTCGGCTCAATCTAAAAGTTTGACTGACCACGCATACTAGCCTGCATCTGGCTTTAATACCCTCATATCTCTGCTTGGCATTGTATTCTTCACAATTGGACATTCTCCTAGTATCTCCGTACTAACAACGTGTAGATGACGTTGTGGGCTGAGGCGTCCGTCTAAGGTTTTCTCAGTGGACTGTGACATAGAGTTCTTCATAAAAAGCGCCAAAATATACCTCCTCTGGTGTTGTTAGTGTCCATAGACAAGGGCGACTACTTACCATCAATGATTAAATCAATCTGCTTATTCGTTGAGTTCCAATTTATATAAAAAAGGCGAATATACCGGCTGTGCTCGAGAAGTCATGTCGAGTGGTCACCACATAAGTACCCAACATTTAAAATTGGGCGTTTGAATTTCCAGGCCATTTTTCTGCATCGGGTTCGCTGACGGGATCATAGAGATGCATAACTTCATCCAGCACAAGCTGTTCAAAAGAATAGACCTTGGAGAACATTTTAAGATAGTAATTCCACCGAAAGACGACTCGATAAGATGCGACACAGAAGTGATGAAGCCAAATCTAGCTGCTACGTGTCTCAAGTTCTCACCTTCAGGTGCAGTACACTATAATAAACCTAATAAAATTGCAAGCCCACTAACAAAGCTAAAACACGATGCTTTGCCCGCGGTTCCGCCCGCGTAATATTACCTTATCTATACCACAAGTAGCATGCGTTTTTTCTGGCTAAAAGTAGTCGATGTTGCTTACCGGCCTATTAACTAATGCAAAAAAACACGTTGATCCGTCGTGCTGTTCGCAGCGTGAAATAACAAATCAACAAACACTTTCCCATTTAAAATATTAGGTAGAAGAATGGAAACAGAAGATGCGTTTATTATAGTTTATTCGTTTAGGAGCTAATCAGCCATTAGCTCGTAAAAATTTAATTTAATTTAAATTATCCGAATGTACGACACATAATGGAAATCTTTTCGTTCGCATTGATGATTCGATCAACTAGTATACATATTTGAAACTGAGTAAATGGCTATTATATTACAGGTCTACATTTTGCTTGTGGACTAAATTCGGGGGAAATTATTTTCTTAGACCCCGTTACTATGACCATCCTCACCGACAAGCCATTCAAGGATACTCGACACGCGATCAAGGAGATAAATTATAGCAGCGACTCTTTGACTATGGCTTTTTCTGTAAGTAAAGTATAACATAAATAACATTGCATTCGCAACTCATATTTTCATACTACATTAATGCAGTTTCGGTATGCATGCACAGCTTATGAGAATTAGTATCCATAGATGCAAACACAAGGTAAACTTATTTATTTATTGCTAAACCTCATCTATTACACAGGGCGGACTTTAATGCCTAATGGTATCCTCCACTATCAACGATAGAAGCAAAACTGTAACATCGATCGCACATATAATTATGACTTTAACAGTAAATCAAAATATAGGAAGATTGAGAATTCTTTGTAATCTCACAGGCTTGTAAACTCTGCCAACTAACACATGGCCATCGCCTTAAGCCTTCTCATTCTGAAAGTAGACCATAGAAACAAAATTATCTATAATAAAAGCAAAACTGTAATCTCAGAGTTTCGAATTCCAGAATCGCGCATATGACTTTAGTTTAAGTTAGTTAAGCAAAACAAAATTGATAAAGTTGCTCTACAGGACATCGGCAGGACGGTAGGAGTTTACAAATACGACTGCGAGAAGTACGTTTGGACGTTCATCGGGAAACATCGCGCACACTATAAGGACGTCAACGCTGTATTCTTCCTACCCAATCAAAATGACGATGGAGAATACAAGTTAGTCTCTCTCGGGGCTGACCGAGTTATGGCGGAGTACGATATTGGAAAGAGCTCTGACGAGTACCTGGAGATCTTCAGCTTAGACAGGGTGGACCAATCGGCCGTGCCGCTGGCGGGAATACCTTGGCCTACTCCAAAAGATATAAATCCGGAGGATCATCGCACTAATTTACCGTTGATCCTGGTTGCGAATGATGAGGTAATAAAGCATTAATACTCTTCCCATAGTCGTTTTGGTTTTGGTATCTCGGGGATTGTTGCAAAGTAGATTAAACGTAGCTTTATAACATTTAATACTTTATCTTCTAACGACAACAATGCTTTATGATGTGTTCTCTGGGCTTCTCTGACATGGATTTAATCAGCAATAGTATATGCCTGTGGCTTCAACCCATAGTGATCCACTGTTAGGGTACGAGTCTCTTCTCACAACTGAGGAGGCCCGGAGCGTACAAAACCATGCTGGTCCAACGGGTGTTGAAACGGTAAGTGGCCAACCAGAGTGTCGGTAGTTTTGCGTACCGTGAGTGCTTTAGTCATAGGCGTAGACAGAGTCTATGTACGGTTCTAGGCCTGTATGTAGATGCTCCTTAATTATACTTCTCCAAATTCCTCATCTTTTGTATGGTGACTATGGTGTGTAATGTATGCCGGTCCGCAAGATCAGCGCTGGATATGTCTTAACTTAGCGTTAATCCTTCTCAGTATACCCGGAAGTGCAGACCAGCTATGATATGATGGTTGGTTAATGGTGGCGTTGTCCTTTTCCTCACAGCACAAGTACAAAATAATGAACTACTCAACAACAATGACACTGTCGACGGTGCTAGGGCCCCGGTACGAGCATCCTGTGAACAAGATCCAGCTGATCACAGTAACAAAGGATAACCAGCTGCAGACCAGCCAGTATTTGCTGTTTTCGACCAAGAATGTGATAGGTATTCAGAAGATGCCCCTTGATGGGAACCCATGGAAACATGTTGGAATGTTGGGGCACCCCGTAGAAGTAAGTTGGGTTGCGTGTTGCTATGCTGAATTGCTATCGACGACATTGATATTTTCTTTGGCTTTATAAATATAAGTTTCAAACCGTTACTCCCTGGACTAAGTTTTTGTACAATATCAAGAAAGAAATTCAAGTCTAAAGTACACCTCGAAAGGCGATGCTCTTTCTGAGGTTGAAATCGTATTTTCACAAAATTAAGCCATACTTGTAAGTAACTGCACTCCGAAAATTTATTTGTATCAAATAAACAACGTCCTCTGTTATAAAGGTGATAAACATGCGGTTCCGCGAAGACACCGGAATGCTGTTCACTATAGGAGCAATGGACAACTGTGCCATTCAGTGGGCAACCAACTACAGGTTGAAACCGTAGCTATTAGTACCTTATTAGAATAGACTAGTGCACTAGGTACTCGCATTCACTTAGTTTACCTTAATTTGACAGTGAAGTGGTAAAATCGTAGAATACACAAAAGACAATAACATACTAGTAGTTATTGCTTACACCCCTCACCTCTTCAAAGAATCGGTGTCGCAGATGGAAGGTGCCTCAAGGTCACAAACGCCTCGCCTTTACTTGCATTGCATTCTTCGCTCAGCTGAGTCATCAACAACTTATATCAGTCCACTGCTAACTAACGGCCTCTCCCAAACACAGGAGAATTGGCCCATAATCACCACGCTGGGCAGGCGGTTGGTGATCGCAGTAGACGGTAGTTGCTGCACAGAGGACGCTGATACTCATTCTCCGTTACGTTTCCTTAGTCAACAGGAAGACAAGACAAGACGAGGGGTGGTGACAATTGTATTCCATTCTGCCGTCACCACACGGCTCAGCTGCGTATTGGGCTATAATCAGCTACTTCCATCCATCCATCCATCAGCCTTTAGAGGTCCACTGCTGGAAATAAGCCTCCCTAATCGACGCCACTCCAACCGGTCCTGTGCCCTCTGAATCCAGCGGCTTTCCGTCGTCTTCCTCAGGTCGTCAGTCCACCTTGTCGAAGGGTGGCCCGTGCTCCTTTTTCCGAGTCGTGGTCTCCATTCGAGGACCTTTCTTCCCCATCGGTTATCGGTCCTTCGCACGACGTGGCCAGCTACTCAGCTACTTACAGCATGAGTAATACGTTTCAGAGCGGTGGAAACCACGACGAAGCAAGGCGGGGAGGACCTAGACCCATACTACTGCCTCGTGGAGGAGGGCCGGCCGGGCTGGCTGTTCCACGAGGTCCGCGACCTGTTCTACTACATCCAGATCCTGTGCCAGGGCACGTTCTCGCCCGCCATGCGCCGCGTCGACGACTACATACCCGTGGATTCGCTGCCCGACCTGATGAGGGCGCTGGGGTTCTTCCCTACCGAGTATGAGGTGAGGTGATCAAATCACAGCAATCTTTACTTTGTCGGACGTTTTTCGATAAGACGGCTTTGCCGGCCGTCATTTCAGATTATTACTTATCTATTTTAGGTGGAAAACCTAATAGTAGAAGCCAAGTTCAAAGTGTTTCGACGATCGCCTTCCGCCGAAATAGACTTCGAAGAGTTCGTCAAGTTGTATTTGAACCACAGACCGGCGTTCGGCGATAGTTACAAGAAGCTCAGGAGTTCCTTCAACGTGTTCGCCTCCATGGACAACAACTCCGCTATCAGCCGCGATGATTTTATAGATATACTGACTAGTAATGGTAAGATAATAATAAATAAACCCTTACTCACTCACACTCCCGCACTAGGATTATTTTGCGGGTGGCGGATACATACAGAAAACAACATAATTAAACGCCCAAGACCCGAGTACAACATTTATCTGCTAAATAAATGTCAGCCCCGGCCGGGGATCAAACTTGAGACCCACAGCGTTCGTCGTCACTGACCATCGCGCCACTGACACGTGATCTTTAGCGCTGTTGGTTTTTAACCAAGCCATCAAGCCAAGGACTGCGAGGACTGTATTTTTTTTAATGTAACCCCTTTTTGGGAAGGAGCTGACTTCTAGGCCACAGTTCAAATTTTCCAGCAGGGTTCTTTATAATGAATGCAAGGAAAATTATTATTGTTAATCTACTGTTGTTGTTGTTATAGGCGAATGTTTATCGCGAGAACAGGCTTGGTATCTCCTGTCCATACTGTACGGGCACAGTTTTGAAGACAGGGCGTTGATGACGGAAAACGACTTCTCATTTTTGCCAGAGGTAAGGGCTCGTACACACGTATCTGAAAATGGTCGACGGCTGCCGTCGCCTGCCGTCGAACGACACGAACTACAACTTAACGGCATTATTTATTTATTTATTTACTAAACGTCTTCCAACCAGGAAATAACGCTGGAGGAGCTGACGAGCAACATAATCGGCATCAAGGACGCGGAGAACGTGTCGGAGTACACGGCGCTGTCGGCGGGCGAGCAGAGCGCCTCGGACTCCGACGCGGACTGACGCGCGTGTTCCTACAATAATATACTTAATATATTTTGATTAATACTAATTATGTAGAAACTTAAAAACATAAATTGGTTTAAGCCAAGACCCGTCTCTTCATTTGTTCGGTTGCTAGATGCCCTCGACAGACAAATGGAGGAATTATACTTTTTAGTTTTAGGCGGCTCGGTTTGGGTCGGGCGGCAGCATTAATAACTGCCACCAAAAATTAATTCAGAATGTCGTAAGGTCGTAACCGGAAAATTCTTTTATCTCTAGTTATACGGAGAGAGATAAAACAGATAAGATATGAAATTCAGCGATTAGAACACCCACATTTTTTTAAAAATTTCAATTAGAGCCTACTACTCTAAGCCTTTAAGGGAAGTCTGCCAATGCGCTTAGCGCATTCTTAATTGTGTTCGCCAGTTTATTAGCACGAGCTTTCTAATTAAGTTTTTATTTAAATTGACAATGATTTCATTTGATTTTATTTTCCGGTTTGTTCACCCGTCCACACCGGCTCAACTCATCCCTCTTGTCCACATAATAATAATGATTTTTATAGATAATAAAATTTACTTCGTATAGCTAAAACCCGTAGTGGCCCCCTGCAGGGCACCGAGAAGCAGTGTTTTAAGTTTTCGGGACGCCGCCCGTAGGCCTCTAAGCTTAACGACTGTTATTCAACGATAAAAACCGTGACCGACGACTTAATATGCTTTTATACTCATCACCCGCGTTTGTAGAGAAATCTACATTTTTGGTCCTTCGAGCCGGACATAACTCTATTCTGTTGGGTAAAAGTTTTTTGCTAGGGTATCATGTAGAATCCCTGAGATTAATGGAAAAGCATAGAAAAAAAACTTGACTTATTACTTATAAATATTCATTCATTTATTATATTATTTACTATTTACAAAATTGCTTGTACAATATTGTTACAATTCAACGAATACCACGAGATTTTGACCACACAGTGCGTATTTGTACAACTTAAAAAAATAATATTTCTTTTACATCTTAATCAGTATAGCTTCTCTACTAAAAACCACATTTTATCTTTCATTGCCTCCTTCCATGCAAAGCATAGTTCGTTAAGAATTTTGGCCAGTGCGTGAAAATTCGGTTTTTCTAAAAACTGGCACAAGAGCATTAGCTTATCTCAAACGGCAAACCTAACAACATACATAGTAATACTTAATATTTGTATATACTTAGCCAATGGGTTATGTAACGGGTTGACACATGTGACTGTATAATCTCAATTTTATAAATACAGAGATATTATCTAAATAGGTCCGTTTATTTTATAGTGTCACATTTTATACTATTGCAAATCTTTACAAGAAGAATTTGCTGGCAATTCGGGGGTGTTATCAGTCAGTCATAATCATTTAATTTTGTGAAACTCTACTACATGACTTGGAATATACATTTCATTCCATTTTTAAAAACCTCAGTTACATTTTTTTTACACTATTTAATTATAAACATACACAATGACCCTCTGAAATAGGTATTCTTGATAATTTGGTGGTAGTATGAACAGTACCAACAATCAAATATCTTTTTCATCACACCATCAACAGTTTCTAGTAAAAAATAATTTGTACATGTAACCTAAATTAATATTTATGTATTTACAATCGAGTGAAACATGTTTGAACAAACATACATTTTCCAAGCAGCAATCTATGTTATTGGGAATTGCGATGCATACAAAGGTTTTTGTGACTAACCTAGGATCAAAGAGTTTATAATGAATTAGCTTGTACCAGCTGTGTAACATTAAACAAACTAGTGATGGCAGAGTGGAGTACATTATCACATCCTAAATCTTCTTACTGCATGTTTTAAGTACTTGAAATTAATAGAAATACCTTCTTTTCTTCTTGGTCTAGTCTGGATTGTGAAGAAAGAAAATATCAATTTAATGCAGTGGGCATTTTGAGATGAGTGTTTGCCAGAGCACCCACTAATACAGTGTTGGCACAACAGCAGCAGACAATGGACAAGCTGCCATGGTGTGTCTGACTAGTTTTGTCCATTGAATCTGTCCTTAATTATGTGAGCAGTTACATTACTAAAGTGAATGCTTGTAATTAGCATTTGCTAAAGTTGATTATTCAGTCTTGCCCGCACTATATTTTGCTTCATTATAAATGTCCAAAAAGGTAAAAAATCATGGTAGTTAAAATGAATGCGGACCACTCACAAGTCATTGAGAAGTAAAATTTTGGTAGTTTTCTTTTAAATAACATTTTAAATACTTGTTTTTAAAATATTATAACCAGTTTCATTCATGTAAACTGGGTTAAAAATGTTAATATGTAAAATAGTTATTTCTAATATCTTACAATTATTGAAATGACACATTGCAATACAAGACATAACAATTTACCTTTAAGGACATCTATAATTATGTATTTAGATTGTGTGTGGCATTTTATTCAGCATGGCAAGACATGATAATACCCTATAACTTAATGGTTTAAAATGTATAGTGTTTGGTGATCAAATCAAATGTCCTAATATCTAAGCATCTTTCAAACGAAAAGCATTTGAAAAGCTCACTGTAATCTGAATAGTTTAATAATTATGCAGGAGATTCTACTTCTACAATACAATTAGGATGACAAGTTATTTGGCTTAACATTTAAATATAAATTATATTGATACACACACAGTTTAACATAGTCATATACCCTTGCAGCTCACCACATATTCTTTAAGATAAAATTAATAACTTGAAGCACTACACATCTTTCATCCATAAATCTACATTTCAATAGTTCATTAAGTAACCACTCCCAGTTCTAGATGGGTGTCATAACTGGATATCACTTTAGTCCGTCTTTAACCGTTTGGCTGGCGTGGTGGTGCCGCTGCTTTGCGAGTTTGAGTCTTCGGAAAAGTTCATGTGCGTAGAGGTGAAATCGGTTGGGCCTTGAGAGTCACTGACTGTTGAGAAACCTGAAAATTTAAGAAATATGTAAAGTAAAGTAAAAAAAACATTTATTCACAATGACTAAACCTACACCTTATCTATATTAACAAAAATTTACAAAAACAACAACAAGCAAACAAAATTGGCAAGGGGCGCAAATCTCGACATTGCAAAAAGGATCCTGCTCAGCATTGTGCTGGTTGTCCGAGAACAACCAGCGCTGGTCTTCCGCAGGATCCATTTGGTGATGTAAGGTGAATTTATAAAAGAAAAACATTTATTGTTCACTGTTGGTTTACAAAAGATGTAACAACAAATAAATAGTTCACAACAAACTACCCTATTCAGGCATATAATCATTGTCACTGGTTTGATGAATTTACTTTTATTTTTTAGCATTTAATATCACCAATTGCAAATGAATATATATAATTTTGTCTCAAACATTACCACGGCTTTGTGCCTAAGTGAGCATTTTTGCATATTTATTTGTTTATTGCATTAGGTTGAATTGAAGTTGTAATGGGTGGGCCACGTCGTACAAAGGACTGAAAACCCAAAGAGGAAAAAAGGGACCACTACTCTGAAAAATGAGCAGAGGTTGCCCACCAATCAGGTATATATGACCTAAACATGGTGGGAAGCAACTGGATTCAGATGGCACAGGACCGAGCAGAACGGGACCAACTAAAGGAGGCCTAAGTCCAGCAGTGAACTTTTTATGGCTGGTCGATGAAATCTCATTAAAAATTGTCTTTAATGTGATTCGTAAAATATTGATAAAACATTTTACTATAAGACGCAATGTTATAGAGCTTCTGAGAGGAAAAAGCTTCAATATTTTCAATGCAAGTTGCAAAGATATAAAAATCAACGAAATACAGGTTATAAAAGTTTTAATGTCATAGAATATAAATAATTTACGCGTTTATTTCTACTGAATAATATAATAACTTAACTACATTAATTATTAAATTTATCTAAGTATCTGTTGAAAAATTATAGTATACATACATGTGTTGGAATCTTCGGCCATGCCGAAGTTCGAATTTGAAGAATCGTGCATTTTCTTCGGAGTCAAAGCGTTTTCCTTGTTTTCGCGTTTCGCTGTATGTTTTTTCTTCTGGTCGTTTGTTGAAATTGGCACCCATTTATAGATCTTCATAGTAGTCTCGCCAATCGTTACCCATTTTTTCTCCCTAAAATTAATTTATATTTCAACACAATTCACAAAAAACAATTTTGGCAATGAAATATTCGACTTACCAATGGCGAACTTTCTCAACAGCCTGCATGACTCTTTTGATATCATCTTTAACACGGTTTCTAGTTTCAGCACGCACGGAACGAGACATATTTAAGATTTTATAAATCACAATTAATGGAACATCCACTGAGAAGTGATTTATTTTGTAAAATTAATTCACACTTTCATATAGTAAAGTCTTCGTTCGTTTTAAATTTTCAATTTCATTCGTCCGCCATTTATTTACTGGAGAAAACTGACATGACATTTTGTAAATGTACAATGACAGAAGGAGGAAGTCAAGACTACGTATAGACACGACATGATCCTGGCACTATGGTAGATAAAAGTACCTATTGACGCCTATTGGAGTACATACCTATTATTATTATTTGTATACCTTATTAAAGTACATATTGAATGCTTCAAGCGACTAGGAGATCCGCAAACACCGTCCAAATTATCTATTTTTTAATCTTATTATTAACTCAAACTTAGCCATAATGCAAATAGTACTTTGCTAAAATAAAATACATATTAGATATACATGGCACTAAAGCATTAATGCTTTGATTATTCTTCATCAAGAAAAAAGCAATAACGACACGCTGAAAACAAAACTGATAGCGTTATCTGATTGGTGAAATTCTTATAAAATATAGTTTGCGTTAAACCAACCAATCGCAAATTCGGAAAATATTGCGATCGAATCAAACGAATGGTCAGGTCGTAATCGAGAAAATCCAAAATATGAAAAATTATTCTGAATGAAAGAAAAATTTAACAGGTATTTTTGCCAAAATATAAATAAAGTAAAACAATAGAAATATGTCCAAAATGTTGTTTTAAAGCACAGGTAAGATATTACAAAGTATTACGTTTATTTAGTTGTTACTAATTACGTCTAAAGATAGGAATATATCTGAAATTCAGCGTAGATAAATTTGGACTAAGGCGGCTGTCAGTTGTTTTACGTCTTTTGTATTTTTTATTGAGTGATATCTATTTATAAATGCTTTAAACTGGAGAAACATTTTCACGCTGCTCCGACTGCAGGGATGTGCTCAAATGGCCCAAATGGCTGTGATGCAACGAGATGACAAGGTGGTTTATTTTAACTGATTACGCTTCCTTCCTCTGTTCTCTGCTTTTTATGTCTTCTCTCACATCTCAATGTACCTTTCGATGTATTTTCAATGTGTGCACCGATATTGTAAGTCAAAACATAACCTCAAACACTTGCACTGGGTGTAGAGCAGACCTATTTTTGAAACAGATGTGG
>DWLO01003049.1:0-11525 GCA_018245335.1 Dalla quadristriga | reverse complement strand
AAGAATATAAATTGGTAAGTATTCGTTATTCGTTTGTATGCCGCGTGGTGACAGCAGAACAGAATACAATTGTCACCACCCCTCCTCTTCCCGCAGGTACAGCAGTACCCTCTGTGCAGCAACTACTATCTACTGCGATCAACAACCCGCCTGCCCAGAGTGGTGATTATGGGCATATCCTCCTATATTTCTCCGTAAGGTTCTCAAAACGTGTCACTGCGGATCGGCCAGCCCGCAGTCGGCCAGCATGGTGGACTAAGGCCTAAACCTTTCTCGTCCTCTTTCCTCTTCGAATACCATTATTAGCACATTCGAGCTTCTCATTCCGAGAGGAAGAGAGAAAGAGTAACACAGAGCCGGGTTGAGACTATGATAAACATACGAGTAGGTTATCTATGTAGCGCATAGCCTTACTCCATTCTATTCCAGCCAACGTCAGCTGAGGTTCCCGACCCATACATTAAACGTCACACGATTCCGTCGGTATGTCACACGAAGACCTCCGCGATTCTCCCATACCTGTCTGGAAACAGACTACAATGGGAACACTTCACACCTATTACGTTACCCCGCTTCCATTCATACATCTGACGCCATATACAAAGACACCAACAACATAAACGTCAATAACTATGGCGGCTCTTTTAAAATCGAACGATCTTCATTTTCTTTCCCTTTTCTTTATTATTTGATGTATTAGCCACGAATTAGTCGGCCCGATCTTTTGTGCTCGCAAAATATATCTCTCCCAGTCCCTCTGTATTCAGATGACAAAGAAGTTACGCCCATTACGTGTGTGGCAAACTTGGGTGGTAGCTGGTAAGTCCGGAAGGTGATGACTGGTATATTGATGACCAGTATGACTTTATGTAGTTTTATGTAGGCGTATATAGACTGAACGTATTAAGATGTACGCTCGTAAAAGTTTTCTACCTTGGGCTATTGCGTTAAAAACGTGACGTCATTTATGGAAACTCTTTTTGCTGTTGCTGTAAATACTTCGTTTGTACAATAAAGATTATTGTATCTGTGTATCTATCTACCTTTTTATTCATTAGGAATCCTCATCCTCAAGTAAATCACTTGAGTATTATTTGTGTCAGGATGATTGCATTCTTAGTATTCAAATTGATTAAGACCACACAATATAACTGGGATAAAGAAAATGTAAAGCGCTCAAATTTCTAAAATGAAATTTTCAAGTTTCATATGGAATATGTTTTGCCAAAAACGTTACTTTTCATCTGTTGGCGTCCCAGAACCTAGTTATCTTTGTAACGTAATCAGAATGAAATTTTAAAATGATTTCTAATAGTTATGCAATCGTTTACTGAATTGTTAGCTTGATTGTGATGTAAAATGTGTGTTCGTTTAAATAACGAAAAACTTCAGTTGGAACTGAGTTTGCTATAATTTCAAACTTACATTACACTCAATTGAGTTTAAAGAGGACTAGTCTCTGCCCACAGTGCCGCCCGCGTAAAATTTCCACATCCCACATTACCACACAACCTTCTGGTGTAAGTTCACATCATATTTCTTCATATTTCTGTGTTAGTTTTTGGATCAAGTTTGATAAGAACCCCGATCGCGTGAGCCCGACTCGCTCTTGACCGCTTTTTTGGACAAATCATCCGGCTACATTTCTGACACAACAAGATGTTCAAAGCAATCAATTACGTCGCAAATATGTCATCAGGTAGCGAAAGAAGAATGGCTAACCACCCACCAGTAGCATCATAGTTTGGTTTGCAACAATAAACTCCATAAAACGTACTTTCGTTCAAAACAATAAGATAAAGTCAGAACTGAATGTCTATGCTCTGAATAGAGTTGTTTGTGGTTTAGATTCAACACAGCCGCATCATGGGGGTCGCTTTGCTTCCGAACAGTAGGAGCATTCGTTTTGTTCTTGCGACGACATGCGGTCTTAAAATGCGGTTACCCATACATTAACGAAAACCTTGTGCCGTGCTTGCTACAAATTAAGACATTGAAACACTACCGTGACATTAAATTGTTCTTTCACGTTCCCAGAAAATATCCTTGGTGGAGTTAGAAATACCGAAAGTCAATAATGTTCGCAGAAATATAAAGGATGTTGATTGTTTTACGATAAATTGCGATTCCCCGAATTTCCCCATTTGAAGCCAGTTTTATTTACAAAGTTGCTTGTAAACAAAAATGTTCCTGTGGTTCAATTTCGTGACCTTTTACTACAGCTGTTACAAATTTTATTTCGAGTATTTGGTGGCAAGTTAATAAAACGTGAGAAGCTTCAGAGTGCTTATGCCGAAAGCTTTTGTTATTGCCTCCCAATCAGCTACTTACTATCAAGCTGAGATGGGTGATCCATTTTTGGGTATTTAATTTTTATTAATTCAGTATATGGTTTATATATATAGTATAGTAGTAGTAGTAGTATTAGTATTGGGTATTGTAACAAAATTGTCTATTAATATTTTGAGAATCTTAACAACTTCAAGTTTATTTTTCGAAGTAAATTTTAAAAGCTGAGCTTCATCACTTATAAATTATCTTAATTTCAACGGCGTCGTTAGATGAAAATATTTGTCATTCCGATTCTGGAAAATTGAATATCTATTCTGCCCAAAGAGTTCCAAATAACTAATTGATTGCTTACTTATGATCGCCCAGTCGCAATCCCCGCTGATTGACGTGCCCTTCGTCGCGCGAAATTCAATCAGTGCAATCAATTATTTTATCAATTGAAACTTGTTGATAATGTACTAATCTATGTGAGTTTTAAGTAATTGGATTTCACTTGATTCCACAATGTACGAATATATCGCAAGGGTTTCTGGATAATTTGAAAGCTCTATGTAATAATCTTAAAAGCATGTGAAAACTGACATAACTCTTGACCACGCTTTGGGGTGGTCGGTACGGCTGTACGGTGGTACTTTAACTGTGAAGGAAAACATAATAAGAAAACCTGTATGCCTGAGACTTCTTTAATAAATGATAAAGTAATAATGTTTTCAAAGGCGTGTGAAGTCCACCAACCCCCAGTTGGCCAGCGTGGTGGACTATTTTATTTATTTATCTTTTAAACTTTATAAAAAAAAAGGTATGTATTCATGTACGTATGATAATGGTATGTCAACCTTTGGCTGAGCGGATTGCAAACGAAGACGGTATTAAATATTTAAAAGAAAAGTATATACTGCAATAAATCGTGCTTAAGTTTATATAATATTATGTATTAGTAATACTAAATCCCAGAAAATTTTCATCCTGAGAGGATAACCGTGCTCAGTAGTGAGCCAGTGATGGGTTTAAAATTAATCCGCCTGCGTTAATGGAAATATGAACAGGCTTTCAGCGAGAATAATTGCATTGTGAATCAGAACACAATATTGAAACACAAGCTGCATGAAAGCTCTTCACTAATTGATTGTTAGGCTTTGTTGTCCTGTCCGAGGCTCATAGCATCGAACGTCAGAGTGAAATGTGATACATACTCGAAATAGCCGTTCTACTTGGGCTGTAAAACAAGGGAATTTCTTCCATGGAACTATTAGGAGAAATCCAACTGAATCACTTGACTATTTGGCCATTAGCGATCAGGTGTCAGCGATTTCTACTGCTAGTGCATCTCCATAACTGTCTCGGCGGTCTCTGAAGCGATCTCTCCCAGACAACCATGTCTCTATAGATAAAAATACTACAAACAAAATAAGAGGAGAATATGAGTTAGTTATCCTTAGTAAGTTAGTTAGCTAGTTAGTACTCCTGTTAGTATTAGGTGTTAAGGGAATAATTGTTGGTTAATATTCGTTATTTAACGATCATAATAATACAAAAGGAGGAGAAACAATTTAGTACGAACGCTCCACTGTCGACCCGGCCGTACCTGTCGTCGAAAACGCGGACTTAGTGTCTAACGTCAGTAACAATGCTACAACAAAATTAGCATGCTAAATGTTGCCTACATCTGCATAATACCTTTTTTACTCATTAATATACGCATGAGAGCGGCACAGGTGGAGCAGTGACATTAATAATGGCAATATGACAACGGAAGATTATAAATCCAATATCGAAGAACGTAACAAATGTTCCTTTCAATTGATTGAAGAACGTCGTACATTCCTATATGAATATAATTAAAGGAACTGCACTATGGAACTTGGTATCCGTTAGATATCAACTCTTTTATTGGTGACACCGATCACCTCTTTTTCAATATTCTGCTTTTGTTGGGTAATGGTTTATTTTATAATTTATGTAGGTACACACTTCAAGTAGGAAAAAAAACAAACAACACACAACACAGCACAGGATGAAAATAGTACTAGGGCACTTACTTATTTCTTATGCTTCCTACACCATTTATAAATCAAGCACGGCTGGACCGATTATTTTGGATTCTTTGGATTTTTCTCCGCCCGCAATAGCAGAATAACTATTAAAACATTTGATAAACTAAGGAAAAAAAAAAGATCAAACAAATTGACGATGTTGGTTTGTTAGGTTGTTGTTTGTCCCGTATGTGTTCCTTAACCAATTTCGATTAAACTTTGGTGAGTTGTTATGCGCCACCGGCGAGCGTTTCTGAGTTGGTAACAAAAAATCAAACAAGGAAAGGGCAGAACGATGTCTGCTGGGACACCTAGTTAGCATATAAAACATTATGCACTAAAACTGAGGCGGCTCGCGAACGTACCAGCATGCTGAACGAATGATCTGAATTGATAGTAAGTATATGATAAGCACTAAGACCAACTGCTGACCTCCTAAAAACGCAAACGCTCATGATAAATTGTGAAGAGCTCTCATACGTATCGTTTGCATTGATGCATGGACGAGCTCTCGTGCTACTTCAATACCCATAAATCTCTTGTGTTTGAGAATTTCACTTAAAGCCCTATCATCACATGCTGAAACAAAGACGATTGTGTCTATTTGTCAGACATTCAATAGAAAACGACTACTAAATACGTTCCATCGTTCCGGGAACGTAGCACGGTTGTAAATCCAGTTAATTGCCTGTTTGAATGTCCACGCTCAAAATGTTGGGTGCTGTCTCCTGCGAGTTCGGGAGCTGCGTCGTAAAACAATAAAATCCTGGTTGTACTGTTACTTGTATTGTTGGGTCGTCAATAGGGTCTTCAGCTGTATTGTTTTCGGATGACAAAATGTAGATTGAACAATAATGTTTGTTCTGCCAGCGCGTGAATACAGCAGGGGTTGTCGTGTGGATCGTAAGCATGTTATTTTATGTAATACAGTGAGTATCACAAATGTGTTATAGCAATAACATACAAACATGTGAAAATACGGAAATTTATATGTTACTGTAATAGCTCGAATATTGGTAAATCTTTGGTTTTACTGTAAAATCTTAGGATTTCCCGTATATCGAACTTTAACAGTAACATATAGAAACTTAACTTAATCTTGCGTCGTTTTTTCATACAAACGTACATCGAAAGGAAGGTGCTACAAGTCATTAAATTTGGCACATTAGGGTTCTGATGGCTATTCACATGGGCTATATTTGGATATTATTGTGTTTTATTGGTTGCATGTAAAATCACAAGTACATGTATATTAAATAAGAAACGTAATAAAATCGAAAATAATTATTTGCAACATATATGGTCAAAATTACAACAACAGTAAAGAGTTTCAATATCCTTAATAAATGTAATACAAACTTGCAAAATTTGCGTCACGAGTAATATAACTATGGCTAATAAACTGAGAGCGCTAGTTTGCAATCAAAAGCATAGTTAGTGCTGGAATTTAATTAACTTGCAGCCTCTGTCATCCACATTCTACAAGATCGTCGATAAACGCAATCTCAAAACTCGCTTTCAACAATTCCTCGCTTCAGCTGTGGGTTGAATTAAATTAATACGACTGGAATATTTTTGATTAAATAATGAGCGTTCTAAATTTTATGATTATTATTATAATGTTATGATTATTACTATAATTTATGATGATGATTATTATTATACTTACGTAAAATAAATTAAACATATATTTTAAGAATCATAAATTTTTAAACCTACGTATTTATGTATTGTTTAATACATCTTCGGGCACTGTTGGTTGGTTAACCGAGTTGCAAAATTTCATGAGATTCAGAGAGTTCTAGTTATTCCAATGGATGGTCTGATCTTTATAATGATAATATTCGAGACCTTCAGCTTCAAAAGTTCCTAAACTCGAGTTGGTCGCTAGCTCCTCCAGCAATCCGTACTGGAGCAGCGAAGTGGTGCACATTCCAAGCCTCTTTAGTTGTGAGGAGAGGACCGTTTTCAGCAGTAGACCGCTAATAGGTTGTAAGGTTAATAAGTTTCTTGCGATATTGAATTCAAAGGAACAAACTAAATTAGTCCGGAGAATAAGATCAGAAAAAAACAATTATAAACGAAATATCAGTAAATAAGAACATACTTATTGTTTTGGACACAGATGCACTAAATCAAGTCAACGTCACAATGCTGATCACCTTCTATAGGAGCCATTAAGAATAACACCTTAATAAAATGTTTGTAAACACGTAAAGCTACCCAGCTGAGAGGAGGCTGCGTGCTGCGAGCCTTGTTTCATAAGACAATACGCTCAACTAATGGCTACCGATGACTCACAGACTATAAATAAATCATTGTTACCATCAAAGGACTAAGACGTTGCTAACAGGAATTATGATAAAAAGACTGTCAATTGTGCGCTCCTCTGTGCTAAACCAGACTAATAATTCGTTCAAAACAAACGGACAGCGCTTTCGTGTAAAGGGTCACGGTATGAGGTCCGTCGCAACGAAAGTCGCTCTATTGTTAATTACAAAACAAAACGGCGTGTCGACACCCTCGTTCCTTTTATTTGGTACAAAATTACAATTCCAAGAGTGTCTATATTAGACAAAAACTTGGAACGAATGTCTGCGCTATTGAAACGCTCGCTGCAAGCGATCATGAAGGCCGTTATTTCTAAATTAAATGTTCTATTTATCTTCACGGTGTAAATGATATGAGCGTACTATTTGTAGTTTTTTTTTTCAAAAAAGATCTGAACATGCACAATAGGCGACAAACAATATAATCTGTGTCAAATATTTCATTATAAGCTCAGTTATTTTCTATTCGAGAGAACCTGCTCCGTGTAATTAAAATTATGACAAAACATCGATGAAGGCGCCAGTCAGAATTAAATTCGATTTGCTGTTTCACAAAACAGCTATAGATTCATTTGCTTAACTAAATTCACGTTTCTGTACTAGATACGTATATCTTACAGGTATCTTTTCGACGCCTGTGTTCGTCTGTTTACGTGGTACCATAGCGGCAAAATCTACCGCTTTTGGTAATGCAACGTCAATATTCTTAGAGTATTTTTGTATTGTATTACATTTTATAGTTTATGTGTCACTAGCGTCTGTAACTTGGTCCGCGTTAAATTTGTGATATTTTCATTTCCTAATAATTGGAATATTTATTCGGGATCAAAAGAGTCCTTTATCCATCTCCATAATTCAAACTACCTCTATGCCAGATTCTATGTAAATTCTATGTTGGTTGTATGGTTTAGCCGTGATGGCCTATCAAAAAAATAAACTAACTAATTTAATTAATTAAAAATTTAATTAATATCAGTAAGATAACATTATTGTAATCAACA
This sequence comes from Dalla quadristriga, assembly GCA_018245335.1. Taxonomy (NCBI): domain Eukaryota; kingdom Metazoa; phylum Arthropoda; class Insecta; order Lepidoptera; family Hesperiidae; genus Dalla; species Dalla quadristriga. Next base: position 3,869 of record DWLO01003049.1, on the reverse strand, counting down.
AAACATAAGGAAACATGTAATAATTTATATTCTGTGTTATTTCGGTTAAATAACTTTTATCGAAACAATCTACATAAAATCTTATTAGTTCTTCAACGTATAGCATTTTTATAGTGTACTTATATTATACCTAATATGGTTAGTAGGTGATTGACGCTTTCACTGTGAATTGTGTGAATTGATTGATTGCAAATAATTATACACCTAGGTACTTTCAATATTAAAGCAAACATATTTAAATTTAATATTCTAACAAGCAGCAAGCCAAACAAATTTCAGAGCGAAGTGTATTACTCTCTGTGTAATACCAATTTCGTTATTCATTTAAATTCATTCTGACCTGAAATTGATCTAGTAGGTATAAACGTTCTAAATAGACTCTCGTTTCCGAAGCTTAACAAATAAAATGTGCGGATTAAATGGACATCGAATTGTTTTTTTATCTGTATTGAATAGAACATACTACGTGCGCAGTCGGGAACCCTAATAATACTTTAAGTATTCTATACCTACAGGCAAAAAGCGTTCACGCGTCGCTGGTTTCTCGAATTCATTTCAGGCATATTTCTCGTTATATGAAACATCAGCAGTATTCTTCAGCCACGACCTAGATATAAAATATGCTAGTTAATGAATGAATAAAAAGTTAAAACCGATCGAGTGTTAAAGTTAACACTTTTTGGTTGGATTGATCAATGGACATGCACGACTGTCGCATTTGATGGAAGAATTCTGTGGACAGTCAGACGGAATGCCGGCGATTTATTTCTCGTGAGAACCGATACCGGTGGACCGGCTACCGCGCCAAGTGCCTTTAAATGTACGAGTAGAGGTGATTGTAGATTTTCGCTAAGCAAACACTTTCGTCACGCCATTAAATAGCTTTCGGAAGCAATTTTGGTTAGTTGAATATCTTCTGGAATATGAAAGCTATCGCATAAGTCTTGAGAACCATGCCAATGTTTGTTTCCGTGATTTGTAGTGTATTTAATTGTCCGAGAAATCGTAGAATAGGTTGTCGGCCGCTTGGATTTTCGTATACGTAGACTACTAATTAATCTACTCAATTGAAAGAAAAATCACTTAAGTAAATAAATAAAAATTTCTGTTTTATTTCAAGTAATTTCAGGACTTTCAATGGAAAACCGAAAACGCTAGCACTAGCGAGATACCAAAAATTAAGAGGAACAAGAGTATCAGCGGTACTAGATTTATGGACTTTATGGATGGATGGAGATGGATGGGTATGGATATTCTAGTGTGTTATGCAGCAAAAAACATAGGAGCACTCGGTCATTATTTCCTCAGGGTACCTACAATACAAACTCTGATAAAGGTACTCAATCATTATCAATCATCGATACTTGGTTAAGGATCATCATTGTTAGTTTAGATTTTTCCGTTTATAGAAATACTTTAATCTGTAAACTCCTACCGGTATGTTCAGTGACGAATTTCATTTTATCTATGAATTATTTGTCTTTTATTTTCCTGTTGTGACGTTTCTCAAGTGTATGAAATTACCTTATGATGAAATAAAACCTTTTTGAATTTTGAATTTTGAAGTAATCATCATAATCAATAGCCTATAGTAGTCCACTACTGGCCTCTCCGAAAATAGATGGATTTGCTTATAATCACCACGCTGGGCAGGCGTTATATTCCCTTAGTCACCTAGTAAGACACCCGCGGGAAGGGGTGGGGTGGTTACCATTGTATGTATTATCTTTAAATTTGTTATGTTGTGTTATATTATGACTTTCTCATTTTATTTCTATTTAACTGACCTTCTACTGGACTTACAATCATTTAAAAAGTTAGATTTTGCGAGAGAGAGATGGGAAACGTGAGATTTCTCTTAAATTGAATTGAGCTCTTTGCAATAGCCTAGTTCTATTATAAAAGTTCGATAACTCTCCAGTTATTACGATCTTGTACACGAGGGTGTCAGCGGTAGGAAATTCACTTTGATGCCAACTACAAAGATCGATTGGTACTCCCTGCGTGTTATGGTAAAGGTAGGGTGCCATCTCTAGCGAAAATAAAAAAAAACAATCATTCATTTATCATCGACCAGTTTACAAGGTGTTCCATAAATAATATTATATTGATGTCCTACCTCAAAAGATGTCACACATTGTTGGCACACATTTTCGTCATTTATGAACTCGATCACTGAGTAGTAGCACTTTTCAATGAGTAAGTTCTGTTTATTTAATAAATTAAATAATATATAGGTACATAATAACAATCGTTCGTTAGACTAAAATGTATATAATGTATATCACCACTTAGTGACCAGGTTAGTGGTCACCGTCGCCTATGGACAATCGCAACACCAGAGGAGTCGCCAATGTGTCGCCGGCTCTACAGAGAGCTCGTTTTGCCCCTTTTTGAAGAATTACTAGTAAACCTCAGATGGAAGCTCATTCCACAGATTACGCGTGCGCGGCAAAAAACATGATGTCAGAAACGGAACACAATGGAAACAACAATATTGTTCTCTATACGAAAAATGAACATACGGGTTAACCAAACGGGTCAATAGTAATGCTCCTTTTCCATGCAATTTTGGCATGCCAAAATTGAGGCAGAAGTCTATGAATTCTGACTAACCACCCAAAATTGTACCCCACGATAACAAAAGCAAGCTCAGTCCACAAGTAGGCAGAAAATTGCGAGTATAACGAGCTTTCAAGTGACTTTTCGTGTGTCTATATGTGACTTTATTCTTTTGACAGCGTGTATTTTTTCAGAGACAAACTCACAAAGCAAGCGACCTTTATTCTCCCCAGAAGTAACTACGTATTTGTGGTCCACTTTGAATTGACATTCTGTAATATTTTGTAGATAACACAACTGATATTAAAAAATGTTTGACATCGGTAAATAACGACGCCTTTACTAAGTCATAAACCCGCTAACACTGTGACCACGTCCTATTTCGAACCGTTCCGAGCACATGCTGTACAAAACATTGTATTAAACGACCTACGCCAACACTTACAAACATAGTACAGACCGAATAGCTCTTATCGCCGCTGTTTAAAGTCGATATTTCAGCGTAGGAAATAGCTATAAAATTGTCGGAAACCACAGAGTGTCCTAATTAAGTGCAGTAAACTGTTTGCGAATTTTTACCCGCGAATTAAAATACAATTCAAGGAAACAAGATCATCCCGTTTTATCGCTTTTTTATTGACCACTCGCGATTTTATTCTTCTGGGCTTTGTGACGTAAGTTCCTAAATTAACCTTGTGGAAGTAAGAGTTTATTATGCCGTGTACTCGCAGTCCGATGTCGTAATAAAAGGGAATAATAGTCAGGGTTTTCCGAGAATACTGCGTTCTATAACGTTCGTCAATATGGTGGACACTTTCTTTCGGCTATAATACGTTTTATGAGCTACTTCTAACCGCGGGTCTCTGGGCCCCACTGGGACCTGAAGCTCCCTACCAGGTCGTTTTAATCAGTGAAGGTAATTAAAAACGTTTATCAGTTCCCCATTATGACCGGAGACACCCCAATGGTACATACGAGTGCTTCAAACTATTCTGATTAATAAACCCCAACTAGGACTGGTCTAGAACGCGCGACTGCTAGGTTTCAGACACAGAGGAGATGCATACAGAGCACAAGCTTTCAAAGAACGCCAAAAAATGTATACCCATTCTTATAGGGTTGACACCTGTTGCACGTAAAGAAATTAAGGAATTGCCCCGTTGCACACATACACGCATTCAAAGAGCTTCACCATCAGTTATTATTTTTCGAGAGATTTTATATATGAATGAAGTAATCTACTCATCATCATCATCACAACCCATCACTGGCCCACTACTGAGCACGGGTCTCCTCTCAAGGTGAGA
>DWLO01003048.1:0-11526 GCA_018245335.1 Dalla quadristriga | reverse complement strand
CGATTTCATTCAAATTTACAACAGTCTTTGATAAGCGCAATTAATAGAATACATATTTCTCAGTTTTTCAATATTTTAATACATAATAAATAAAAACAACCAAGGAATGGGCAGGACGACGTCTGCCAGGTCAGCTAGTCCTTAATAAATTTGTGCTCTGTTCCAGTGTTTTAAATGGAACTCGACTCAATACTCTTTTCCAGTTGTATTTCGAAACTTGTCCAGTCCGTTTGCTTATTAACCAACGTTTATGGAGTATCTTTCTAAATAATAGGATTATTTGCGATTCTAACGTCAGGCTCCAAATCAGGAGAAATCATAACCACTAGCCCGTAGATAGAATATACCTACCTAATAGGTATCATCGCTTACCGTGTGACAGATAATCCTGTAGGTCGCAAGACCAGAAGATAGAGGACCTTTGTACCTACTTAGTCTGCTATGATTCTTAGATCAGAGTGCGTGCACAAGTAATTAAAATACACCTTGCAAACTTTAGATAAATATACCTTTACAACCCTGACTGAATTAACTGGTGATTAATTAGATATCAGAAATGCGTGTTCTTTTGTTATTCTATTTTAGTATTTAAACTGTGCAGTTGGCATGCACAGGCATAACGGTACGTGGGACCGGGGCATTATGTACATACACTAGTATGAGTATTTGCATTTTGTTATGTTAAGAAGTTTCATTTGTTATTTAATATGAATGTTATGATATTGTTGCAGGAATTGAATGGGACGAAACTCCGGAACTTGAAATAATTGTGGACCGGCCGTACATATATTTTGTTCGTTGGCGCAACCTAACTCTACTAAATGGAAATTTCGTCCTTTAATTAACTTAATTAGACAGTTAATTTGTTTGTGGATGCTAAATTTAAAACGTTAAACGTTAAACTTTGTGTTTAATCGTCTTTACTGTCTTATAGATACGCAAAGTAAAAACAAATGCGTGTTACATTAGGTAAATTAAGTTATTAAAAAAGATAGATACAAAAAGCCCGACTGCAAGAGCACTTTCTTAAGTGCTGTCACATTTCGGCGCTACGCAAATTTATGTATTTTACGCACCGATCTGCTGGCGATAACGCGAGCGATACAATGTTGTGACTGTTGTAAGTATAGCGACCAGACGATCTTGATCCACCGTAATACAAGTTTTCTTAGGAATTAAGTATATATTAGGAATATGTGAAATTTTATTGAATAAAATAATATCTTTTACTTTCTTTATTATTCAAGATTGTTAAGTCCCAAATGTTGATAAATTATAGAATAATTGAAATAAGTATGTATATATAAAAATCTTAGCATAGAATATCGTGATTCATACTCATAGAAATTGAAGTGCGGTGTTTTTAAAACCAGCAAATAATGCTGGGTGCCGAACACACGTGTTTAAAACTAAACAGCTGTTAAATATGTAAAGAGACAACTAACGGCTACATATTCATAGATCAAAGATATTTACATGCTTTGAGACAACATAGATCAAGGTAGATAAATGAAAAAAAAAATTCAATTTCTACGACGATTATCCCAGTTCCATTGCTAAGAAATGCTTGTTTGGCAAAGGGAGATCTCCCGCCAGGCTAGGTGTTCATAACTAGGGAGCGGCCGTACTAGTGTTGTTCCGACTCGGATCTTGTTTATATGCCAGATGTTTAGAAACCTAAGATATCGTGATTCAGATTAGGATTACGTGTAGCGCAATCTCTTGTCGCATGGCGGGAAGTCGCCACACTAACCAACTAATATTCCTATTAAAATCTAATACTAACAGGACTAACTAACTCACAAATAGTCCCTCGTACAGTGTCGAAGTTTGTCACAAACATCTATTGGGTGGCAGAGGTTGGTGGGACTGCATGCTGATTTGCTATTATACCATTGTTTTGTTACATATTAGTCTTCAGTGTTAACAAATTTATTGGTGTCGTTAGTTTCAACCTAGGTGCCTACATGTGTAATTTTGTATCTTACGTCGTACACGAATACTTAATTACTTACAAGTAATGCGTTTATTATTAAACGGAATCGCTCTTGTCTGGTCATGTATTTATTAAGACACTTTAAAAAAGGTTAGTAAAAGTGTTCAAAAATGTATGATGTAGGATGTATGTAGGGCATTTTATTACATTTTTTTTAATTACTCCAATCTCTCTAGTTCATTAATGAATGAGTTGTTCAATTGATGGTACCACGCGCTTGTAAACGAAAACTGTACAAGCGAAGTCGCGGAAAAACACTTGTATATTTATGTTACAGTTAAAGGTACTAATTAGTCACTATCCATACTAAAAATACGATACATTTTACAAGTCTTTTTTTGTTTTTTACGATAAATACCACTGACCGCTGACATATTGATTTTATTCAAAATAATTATACCCTATGACATATTGTGCATCAAGACGAATCTAACCATCTCTCATTTGTTAAAAAGCAGTCTAACCGTTTAGGCTACACAGTGATAAATAAATATATGTATACATACCTACAAAGACTCAAAAAACATAACCCTGCTTACGTAGTCGGGTAAAAAATAATAACACCGCTCCTGAATTTTAACATTTATTTATCATATACATTCAGACGAGACAAAATATAACTATAAATAGGTTTAACATAGCTCGACGACTGGTCCATTAATTTTCAATTCCCAGCCAATAATCTGTTATAAGTACCTACTTAAAGGTCGAATGGACGGAAAAACTTAAAACGGGTTATATTAAAAAGTACAAAGTACAAAAATAACAAATAGTTTAGACTTGGAAAGTATACAGTAACGTGTCTTGGAAGAATGTGGCGACATATTCTTCTAACACACGTTACTGTATTCTTCTACTTGAATCAATATAAACAATTTTTTATCAATATATTCAAAAGGTACCTTACTAAGAAATTGTAATTAGTTTCCAAAATAATGATATTTAGTAAATCTTTACTTAATCAATTTCTTTTTTTTTTTTTTAATAAGGAACCGAAGTTACCTTAGGTTAGGTATCCTACCTTACAGAGATTTACTGAAAATTGAAAATAAACGGCCCAGAAGAGCCAAACAGTAATACGGTTTACTAACTTGCTGTCAAACGTAGCACTATATACCTAGTTATAGTAACAAATGTTTTTCAATATAGATAAATAACTTATTTAGAACATTGTGACGTTGAATATATCATGGAAAATGTTATTATAATGCCCTAGCCACATAGAAGTGTCAAGTTAGAATTTCCACCTTGATATTACAGCTACAAATGACTATAAACAAACTTAAAATAGATAACTGCTGGTGCATTGGAATTTCCATGCTCGCCTCAAGTCTTGAATCTATAACCGTAATTTACTCCAATGCTTGCAATTTGCTTACCAAAATCTCTATATAGATAGGAAGACTCATATACACCGGTCAATTGTCACTAAAGGCTCTTAAACGGCAATTAGTCGACAACAGCCGTCGACGCTCCAAAACCAGCCGCCGAACAGCAGTCGATAGAAAGAGCACATTAGTGCTCTTTATGTCAGTAGTTACAGTGTGGACAAGAATAATGAAGGAAACGTTTCATACAATAATTATAGAAGTTCGCTTGATCATGGATGTATATGTGGCGCAACGAAAACGAATACAAACGTTCTTTCATCTGTATGTAAAACATCACAAACTCTCACTCATGGTTAATTGAACCAATAGCCAATTGTTCTTTCGTTAGATTTTATACGCATGTTCCTACGAGGTGACAGAAAGTTTTATGGATGTTTGAACTTAACACATATTAGCGATTATGAATAACCCTCGATGAAGATTTTAGTTTTTCATTCACAGCTACTTGGAATAACAATCTTATAATATAAGCCTTATAATATAGTTATTATAGCGGATCACTACAAAGAGCGAGACGCATCAAAGACGAACTAGACAAGACGAATCGAACTCCAAACAAAGTCGTTTTGTTTCTTTGATAGCGTTTCACTTTGCATACACGACATCTCAGTAAGATCACACATCAAAAAATTTAAACCTAGCAGTGCCTACAATTATTTTATTTATAGTAAAACTCGTGAGCTGGTTAATAGAGATATAATGGCCAACTATTCCCAATATCGTTCATTTTAATTGGTATAACCAGTGACGGTGCTTTCGATTTCAATGAACCTACCTATACGCTGTTTTTTTATGTTGTTCTATCTTAAATTTGCATAATATATTTAATATGCATAATATAAACCTTCATAATTATTCTTAAGTCGAAAAATCACACGTGAAGAAACCTAGTCCTTATCTGACAATAATTCATTTTATGTTATCCTCCACTCCATCTTGCTAGGCTAAAGTACCAAGACTTTCCTACATAATAATGATAGTAAGGGGGCTTTTCACATTATCTTAAGGCAAGGCTGGCAATAACATGCTTTAGTCTTATTTTAGATGAGGCTATACTTAACGAAATTTCCCTTTGCATTCCAACACTCGATTCTCAACTCTTTTTTTAGGAGCGCCCTCTAGCGGTGATCTGACAGTTGCGAGTTCGGTGTTCTTATGTGTATGACCGATAGGTTACGGGATGATAAGTATTGAATATTATTCAAATAGTAGGTATTTATACAATTATATTTAAACATTTAAATTTCTATTTCACTTGTGACAGAAAGTTGCATCAAACTCGTCTAGAATTTTATGAGTTCTTAATTAATTAACTCATTGATGTTGGGTTACGTGACTACAAACGGGTATTAACCAAATACATTAAAACAATATGCAACAGATTTCAAGAAAAGCATGTCGTCTTCATTTACGAGTCTAACACTTTAATAGCATTATTAATATTGAAATATAACAGTGGTTTCATAACTCAGGACAACTGATAATGATAGACAGTATTCAGTGGGACTTTCTGACCATTGCTAAAATAAATAGACAGGTATAAATATTAGAAAACAAATACGCGTGGGAATTATAGGCTCCAAAGAAAAATAATCATAACTTTTGTAAGCTACAACTTAAATACAGCAGTTTCTCAGATTTGGTACAATTCCTACTTACACATAAGACAGCTGCATCGAATTATAAAATAATACGTTCATAGTAGAATAATAATAAAAACTATTAAGTGCAAAATAAATACTTAATAAAAAAATATAGAAAAAATCATAAAAAGAACTTAATTTAGGCTTACATCAGTAAGGTGAATGTTGGTGGTCATAAGTCAGTTCCCCCTTTTCATAAAAATTATGATAGACTAGTGTTGTAATACTTCATGTGTATTTTGGAATACTGCTACCTGCAAATAAGAAAAAAATGTATATTGCAGATTGCATGTAACCAGAGCTCATTTACTATACCTACTGTTTCAAACAAGAGGCAATTCAATAAGAGATTAATTCAGTTGGTATGCAGATATTTATTGAAATAAAATTATTAGGTGTAAGTAATTACATTTTTTTATCCTTGATCTTGACATTATTAATAACCGGTGACTAGTTCCATAAAATGCAGAAATATATGTTTGGTTATTAAAACAGCATGGTACTGTGATTTACGTAATGTTTTATTTTCCAATGTTTGAATAAAAAAAATTAGCAAGGACTAAGAGTAACAATGCTTCCATTGCGACACTCATCCATGCTGATTGTTCATATAAATACAATGCTAGAATGCTAGCGAATACTACAGTGAAATGATTGATTGTATATGTTTTCAACAACATCAGGTTCAGGATAGTCTAGTTCGTGAACTCAAAATTTGCACATTTTAAGTGCGCTTTCACATTACTAGATACACGTACTAGTGACTATCACTACATATCATTTATCGGAAGAGGATGATAGCATGCACTTGCAGTGGTCACTATAAATTGGTATGCCAATGTACATTTTGTTTTTATTTGTGGGTACCAACAAGTCAATATGGCTTACTTTACTACCTCATTCAAGGTGATTGTGTACCTACACGCTTGCCCTTTCAGTAAAATTATATTTAGTGAGCGGCCAGTAAAGTTGAGAATTTAAATGTTCTTGTCATATTTTATGAAAAATCGCACATAATATCATGGGCGTACCGAAGTGCAGCAGCCCCCTATGGCGCCGATTGGTTCATTATACGAAACGCAAAATGTAGTCCCCCCTAGGCCATAAACTTGGTATGTCCGTGCGTAATATACTACTGAATGTCCAGTTTGGGCTATAAGTATCCATAATATATGTATGAAATGAATTTCTTTGTTTGTCCTCTACGCGTTCCTATACCATTCAACCGATAGCGATGAAACTTTGGTGAGTTCTAGTGAGCACGCCCGCGAAGACTATTCCGACCTGCCTATTTTTACCTACTGGGGCGGGTAAGGGCAGGACGTCTGCCTGGCCAGCTAGTGTTTAATAGATATCAAAAGAATGCTATAAATCATGTTTTTGCGGAACCTAGATCAGAATTCCACTTATTTTATTAATGGCAAAATACGACGTATTATATAGAATTGTGGATGTTCCATATTCTTATATCCCAGATTTTGAAAATGACCAGCTCAAAAGAATTTTTGGATGATATCTCAGATTACACCGAATCGGGAAGGAAGTAATGAGTGTAGGTAATTGATGATTGAACAGCCTTATCTTTACCTCTACGTGAAGCTCTATCATATTGCCAACTCCTTATTTGTTGTAAAATATATTGTGTTGATTAAATAATTATTTATTTTTCAGACTTCCGTTTTTCTTTACCTACATTGATGACAATAAATAAATAACTTATGAGTATAGCCATAAATAAAATCAACTATAAAAGTACATTGGCCTTGCCGTATCGAGCTTTTTATGTGCCAATCTGGTGATCGAAGCAGTTGATTAGTTATGATAAAACTTCACGTAAGTATCTACAGCTAATCACTCTAGTTGTAACAATAATCAATACAGTAAATCATTTTCAAAAATTATCATAAGTATAATGTGTAATGGTTTTAAGATTAAGATTACTATATATTTTCATAACTCCTTAGACAAAAATTTCCAATATTATAAGATTAACGCCAATTTGATTTCTTATTGAAATAACAAGTGTGAAAAATTTTAAATCGTGTTTTTATAGTAATATCATAAATGTGTTTTTTAACATTAGCCAAGATTTAGCCACAGAGATCAAAGTGAACATCTTCTCATAGTACTTATAGATTTAAACAAATTTAAAGGCTGATTTGTGATGTGAAAGACTTCGCATCACAAGATAGTAAGCAAAAGCTGAAATAATGTAAAAAATTAAATTAAAATTTCTTTCATTTAAGCAATTCAGTAAAAATCTTTAAAAAAAAATTATTAGGTTTTATATAATTTGAACTAGATGTTAGCAAATTTACATCTCAAATCTTCTATACAAACATAAATCACAACACACTAAATTTTAAATATTTTTGTATTACCTGCCTATACGAGTACCCAACAAAAAAACATGGATTTAATGACTGGAAACCTGAGAAATAAACGGTTTCCAGCCAGAATATGATAATACTTCTGAAGAATTTATGTTGTCAACAAATGTGTCATTTTATACATTTCATACAAAATCTTATAAGTATAGCTACTGCTTGCTCATTATATAGGTAGTTATTTATTAGTTAGCTCAAAGAAACCAAATGCGCAGATCTGTACTTAAGTAGGTCCCTATATCTGCACTGCTTGACCACTTACAGAGAAAGTGGGAATAAATTCACACCAAAAATTTAATTTTCTCACCAACAACCCTGTCACGGCACAGTAATATTTTCTTGGTCTTTTTTATATCAATGGAAATAAATTAATACTTCTACATATCAAACAATTCCACTTTCATATAGGTTTCTAGTCAATCTACTTGGACAATTTTATCATTTTTACAATATTAATAAATATGTTACAGGATTATATTGGTCAAAATCTACTACTCGATTCACAAAATAAAAGATTATTAACTTAACATAATGTTGATTTAAAAATGAAATTAAATATTATTTAATATAATAACATAATTACTTACTGTTAATACGTAAGAAGACTAATATCCTAGTTTTTAAAATATACGCACTCCCATTAATTTTAGCCAAAAACATTCAGTTTGAGAGATATTTTCTGATATTTAATAAAAATAATAATATTAATAATAATTTATTTGCTCTGAATTCAGTACAATTAAATATTTAATATTTTGTAAAACTTCTTACTGATGTTATGAATGTAAAAGTGTTTGTTGGTTTGCCCGTTCACACTGCAACAGTGTGACAGATTGAAGGTGATTTTTGCACAGAGATAGTTTATGGGCTGGAGAGTTACATAGGCTACTTATTATCAAGGAAAAATGCAGTCCCTGTAGGATAGATAAGAGAAATCTACGCGAGCGGAGCCGCGGACAAAAACGGTTAATAAATTAGTTGATGGATTACTTTTAATATAATAAATAAGCAAGTGGTAATATTTTACACTATTACTGAATAAAGAGTACTAAACTAATTATGATACATTAATTTGAACTGAACGTGGATTATTTAGGACCACCTCTGGAAAAACAAATATCATCCATAATAATAGGGATTTCTTCTGTAGGTACTCTTAGCATACTTTATTTTTAGATGTTGAAAACTGTTTATTGATTGTGGATTCCTTATACCTTTTTTGCCATTAATTATAGGGTACTTATTTAGCAGTAAGATAAATGATGCTGTCATTACATTACTACTAAACTTAATCATTTTTTAAAGTGGAATAAAGTTATGTTACTTTACAACATATAGGACATCTTGTTATTGGCATGTTTGTAGATAAATTATTTCATGTAAACTTTGGAACCTTATTATTGATTATTTATTATTATTAATTGTAGATGAATTTTTACTCATACTTAGGAAATTATTCATAAATATGGTAATGAATGGTAACATATAATTTTTTATATTTGAAATATGCAACTAGTGTTATGCATGATAAGTAATAATAATTAAATATTATGACCATAAAATATCACATCAAGATTTGTCTTAAAGAAAAGATTTATATCCATATTTATAAAAAACATGTAAATTTATCTATAGGGTAAAAGACAAGTGGGTGCTGCCATTGAGGCAGGTAAAATTAAGTGAATATAAACAGTGAATAGTTATTATGATATCCTCATACAAGGCTTCAACAACTGAAATGACAACATTTAGATCACATTCATTGTTAAATTTCGTTGTTAAATTTGTGTCTGTAACACAATATTGGGCAACATTTGACCACAGACGATATAGTAAAACTAATTCTCCAACACCAACCACTTGCTTGGAAATAATGATTACTCAATGTTTTTTCTGATATATAAACTACTGGCATTTCATGAGCTAGCAGTACCTACATCATTTGACATGAACATGAACTATTCCTTTTTCCAATTCTTGCTTTATCTAAAACAGGTATTTAATTTTTATCATATAACTCAGTGTACAGATACTCACCTAACTACACTTACTAAATAAGACATAATGATAATAATTGCATAGGTATAGCAAGATATTGTTGATTTATTTCTGATAAGTTTCATAGAAATTACTTTCTAAGTGCTGATAAGTTAATTTTGGTCTCTCTAAAAATGTCAACACTACACTTTAACATGACAAATAGAAATAAGATAAATATATAATGAAAGGAAGCCAAATGAAATAATTCATAAATGTAACTAATTTAGTACATTACATTCATAAATGAAATCTTTGATTTGAGGTATAAACAGAAATAATAACATATTGTAGACAACACTCAGAACAACATTTAACCACAATGCAGCAAAATAAGTCCAAGTAAAAATAACTTTTCACTTTCTTTTTAATTTGGCGAACTTTAAATCAACACCAAGAACAGAGACACTTTTAACATTAACCAAAACACATGAAATTCCTTAATTCTAACTATATACTTAATGCCATAACAACACTAAAATAAAAAAATATGTATGTCAATATTAAAGCTTTTAGGCCCTAATAATGTAACTCTAATAGAGCAACAATATTGTTTAAACACAAATTAAAAGTATATAGCTTGTTTTTCAATATGGAATAAAAGCAAAGGGAAGCTACATACTATTCATATTACAGTATGTGATTAGAATGAATTCTTGTTATGTAATTGATGTTTAACTTGGAATAAAATTATGACTTTAGAATGTTAATGTGATATTCCATAATTGACCCCACCTGTGTTGAGGCCAGTGTTTTCGGAAGCTCCAGGGACCGGCGGAGCAGGCATGGCGATCGGGGGCGCCTGCTCCCCGCTTGGGCGGCCCTCTCCTCCCGGCTGTGAAGTGACCGCCTGGACACCATCGGAGTCATCCCTCTCCAGCGTGTGATAGTCTCCAGATTCTTCCGGAGGGCGCGGCTTGCACTTGCCGCAGCAGCAGTTGCAGCAGCAGCACAGGCAGCAGCAGAAGTAGCAACCGGTCAAAACACCGCATACGGTGAACAACACCTTGCACCAAGTGCTTGTAACGACGAAATAGGCGTTAACGTTCTCCTCCCCGAATTGTTCGGCTATGTACAAGCCGAGAGATCCGTAATTGTCGTAAATATTCCTTTTTGTAGCATCGCTTAGAATTGTGTGGGCACGGTTTACTTCCTTAAAACGCTCCGCTGCATCAGGATTGTTAGGATTTTTGTCGGGGTGATATTTTAACGCTAATTTACGATAGCTTTTTTTAACATCGTCCGCTGTTGCAGTCTTGGGAACTTGCAGTATTTGATAGAGACTGTCTCCTGCCGTCGATAGTTTCCTTTTATCCATCGTAAGAATTGATTGGTGGTCAGACAAAATTAAACCGAGAAAATTAATATAATTTCCTTCAGTTACTCACGCACTCCATTAATGTTTTATCTATGCCATCTTTTTCTCGATCACAGATTGTCACAGAGTAAATATATGCCACAGCAACGAAATGTAAGGTTTAGGTAAAACACATTGTAACCCTGCGGCTACACTATCGGAACAAATATATTCATGTCGGATTGACACGATAAATAAAAAACTTTGTGTTAGCTTACCGGCGATGTTCTAGTCTAATTAGCTTGGAAATTGTTTTTAAAATACTTTGGTGTTCTATTTGGTACTCTATACTATTACAGATTTAACTAAGAAGACAATTTTTTTTATTTACTTTAATACGACACGTATTTACAATGTTTTACCATTGTTTTATCTCTCTGCTCTTTGCAATTTGAAGCGAGATAAATGTACCTCGATTTAAAAGTCGCATGCTTGAATACTACGCAAAAGCAGTATTATTTGATAATACCCAATTATTTAAATTTTTTGTTATCATGAATCCCTCAATGCAGTTAGCTTTTACGTTATGTTATGTATATATGTTATGTTAAGAAGTTATGTTTTCCGTTGATGTATAGGAACAAATACTTTAGGCGCAAGCCGATGTATGTTTTTCATAATAGTATGAAATGAGAACGAAAGTTTTCGTCGGAAAATAAGTCAACAAATTGATGGCAAAAACAAAACGTAGTATACTTTTTGGTAAATAGTATCC
>DWLO01003047.1:0-11528 GCA_018245335.1 Dalla quadristriga | reverse complement strand
AGCCAAACGTCAAATTGACATAAGAGGAAGTTTTTATTCGTAGCAAACTTAAAAATTCTATACAGATTTTTCGAAATGGTGGATAAAATGGAAGTTCCCGTAGCTGATGAAAATAAATAAAATGTTTATGATGCACAAAAGTTGCACAGTAGCAAAACAGAATGAATAACAGAATTTGATAACTGCTAAACTGACGTCAGTGACTCCGTAACCAAATACCGGTCCGATTTTAAAAGCACGCCTTCGCACGACTCTTTCAATTCGGACCAGCTATAAAAGTCGTTAGAAGTGAGAGCATTGTAAGCCCAAATCGGACCGTAGGGATCTGTCTTCTTTCTGCAAAACAAAAATGTCAATTCAAACGAGGTAGATTTGTGCTGTGTGGGGCTTTTGATTATTTTAATATTCTTATAAAACTATTATCGATAATGGATGTAAGTGAAATTGTCAATGATATAGATGACATAACGGACCCATCTTCAATGGAAAAAGTTTTAATGAGTCTTGACTACGTTGAGGCACAAGACGAAGAATTCATAGAGGTAAATAAGTACGAAAGATGAGTTTATTTTCGGTCTTTAGTGACCGGTAGCACGAGTTGGCGCGTGTAAGAGGATGGGGTTGGTAGAAGTTCCTAAGCTGATTACTACGATACCATTCTGCCCTACAACGCGCTGTTTTCGGGAAACTTGAAAAAAACTATCCTAACCTCATAAGTTATACAATTCTCCACTAAACTAAACGTAAAAGTGTTCGGAGTTAGTACAGGTTTCCAAGACGATTACAACGATACCACTTTCAACTTTGAGAGACGCAACACTTTCTAGATATTTGTAAAAACTATCCTACTAACAAGGTACCTTTCAAAGAGCAATTCTTCACTAAACTTAAAACTAAATGCTAGCTGTCAAATAGGTTAAAATCATGTCAGTTGCCTTGCCTTTCCTTGCACATTGACCACGATTCACTGCCTACTCAATCTGTCCTTTGCACCTGCTAGTCTGGGTTCTCATGTTTTCTGAGGTGCTTAAGTCGAAAAAGCAGAGGGAATGGGGTCCCGCCTATCGCCGCCAAGTTAAAAACAACCTGTGTTTCCCAAATAATTTATTTTAATTTTAAAGTTATTTTAATTCACACAGAAAAACAGAAAGGTACCAACGGTACCTGTGCCCCGTGCTACCGGATACTACATTTTAACTTAGTTATTTTAAAAGCCATAAGTTACTGTAAATACATCATCTTTTTTTAGCTACTAATGAATAAACTACCACAAATGGAAATAACATGGGTACAACCATGGTATCAAGAATCTAAGAGTCTTACTCGTCCGGTACCATTTAATACTAAAATAGAAGATAATTTTCGAACTGACAAAATTACTAAAAAAGAAAGTGACCGTATACATAAAAACTGGCGAAAATTCAGAAAGGTACTTTTTCCAATAATATTCTTTAATGAATACCTGTTACATAATTTTGTAAAGTTACTTGGCAACAAACTAATAGTGACCCACGGTAGGGCACAGATTCCCCATAACTAAGGGGACCTACAGCAACCTCTACTATTTCACTATGTGGATTGATAGAAAGGTCAGTGGCTTATTTGAGTGTTTTTAATGAGTGTTTAGCTGCCTAATGAACCCCACATCTGGGTCCAACTGCTTAAGTGTTATTTATCAGTTAAATGTACCGCTTCCCTGTGCAAGCAGTTTACATGTTTAAGTGATAGTTGTTGGTGGCACTGCTCTTGTAGTTGTCGATGAGTATATTTACCTGAGACAATTGATCCTGGTGGGTAAGTCCAGCTTCTAGAAAGAGGTCACTCGTAGCACCTAATTCGGCTGTGCAGCATTCTTGAAACTACGACATATCTATCTTGACAGCCAAATTACCTTAGTGTGTAGAGAGAAAGAGAGAGAGCAATGCTTATGCTCGGTATTTCGCTACGCGACCAAATTCGCGTTGATGAAATCCGTAGACGAACAATAATTACCGATAAAGCTCGCAGAGTTAGCAAGCTGTAGTAGGAATGGGCAGGCCACGTCGTTTGAATGACTGATAAGGGAAAAAAGGAGACCACGACTCGGAAAAAGAGTCCGCGGTCGCCCTTCGACAAGGTGGGCTGACAACCTTAAGAAAACAGGGGGAAACCACTGGATTCAGAGGGCACAGAACATGTCGAAGTGGCGTCGATTAGTGGAGGCCAATGTCCAGTAGTGGACCTCTAAAGGATGATGATGATGATGAATGATGACATGTTAAAGGAAAAGGATTAAAAAATTCTGTTATAACATAGCAGTAATAAAACATGATTGTTTTTCTTCTGATTTAGCATTATAATATACCAGATAATCCAGAGTGTTTTGCACGTTGGAAAAATACAACTAAGTGCCGAAGTCCACAAACACCTGAAGAGTGTGTCAGGCGCTTTGTAACTGCATTCTTAGCCAGGAATCTAAAGAGGACACTATATCAAGTATATAAACATATTTCAAAATATTACGGTAATCCTGTAAGAGGCAAATACTCTTTGGAAGAGGAAAAAGTAATGGAAGTTTGCTTCTATCATAATACCAAAAAAGCAATTCCAATTTTAGCTAAAATTCTCGGCCGAGAAGCTAGAGGTATTTACAAAAAGCTACATGAATGGTCAAATGGTAAGCCAATTTAACTAGATTTAGAGCGTTCATAGAAGCATTGGACTAAACAGCTATGTTAAATGGCTCCCTAGGCTCTCCTCCTAGGGTATCTCTACACCCAAAAAATTTCGCCAGTATTTATTGCCTGTTAGAAGTTCACTTGGGGAGATACCCGTCTCTACCGCACACGCGTTTCCGCCGTGAAATAATTATTGTTTAAGTCTGTTTATAGTAGAGACTGTATTCATTATCTTGGGGAGGTATCCCACTCTACCGCCACACGCTACTGCTGCATTGCAGTGTTATGGTTTTTAGTTTGTTGATGGTAGAACCTGTATGCATAATGTAAGGGGTAGTCTGAACAGAAAAACGGTAACAAAGTTTTTTAAATTTAGTAGATTCTTAACAATTGTAAAGAAAATCAATCCACCCGTTTTTAAGCAATTTGAACCTTTGATTGACTTTGTTTGTTTTATATTCTTGCTCACTGTCATTCATAGGTCGCCAAAATATGGTATTCTGAAACATATTCCGCCTTGCTTGATGGCCTATATGAACATAGACTCGTCAAGTCCGTTTTCCACGTAGGCTATACCAATTATATAAATTACTAATTAATCTACATTACAAATCATCAATTGCAGGAGCAGTGGAGAGAAAACGAATCAAGTGGACTCTGGAACAAGCAACTAAGTTCTTAAAATCACTTATTGAATTCACAGGACTGCCCTTAGATCAATTAAAAAATACTAGAATTGAAAAGTCAGTTTGGCTAAAACTTGAAAAGGTTATGGATCAACAGTACATATATTTGCAAAAGTTTTGGTGTAATAAATTGCATGTGCAAATATTTGTCAAAAAAGATATTAAAATAAATAAATTAAGAAAAAAAATTGCTCGAAAGTAAGTTGTGAATATAAACTGTTTTAAATGTGTGTGTATGCTCATAACACTTATACAAGAGGCTACCACCTCGGTCGTCATCAACCACTCCTTACAAATTGTTTTTTTTTATAATGTACATCAGGATTGTGGTCACATTCGAAATTTCTACTTTGTTACTACTATTTTTCAGAATAATGTTGTTGATCGGGATGTTAGCGATTGTGATTTCGTCATCGGGATCTTCTATAACATGTCTGGGTCGCGTGAATCGAGCTGATAATTCCCTGGCAGGGATGTAGATTGTAGGAGATTGTAGTTAAAACGTTATCAAAAGATATGAGTGAAATTGGTGGCTCCTCGAATAATATTATGGGGCGTGATTTTTCATTAAAGTTTTTCAGCATTTGTTTATCAAACGTTTTTTCCTGCTGACATTTTGTAGTATAAAAATACAGCAATTTCACAAAGCTGAATTGGAGAACACATTAAATGTCCCTCGATCCTGACGATATTCAATCATTGATTTGATATTTTCCATGAAATCGTAATAAAATTAAAATCAAAATAAGGTCCTAAAATTTATTTCAAATTTGTAAGTAAGTAGGTAGTTACTTACTTACAAAAAGGGGCTACCCCTTTACCTTTTTAGTATCTGACAAAATTGTTGATACTTATCCTTTTTCCTGTGGTGGAATACGCTCCAGGCCTCCTCAGTTGTGATGAGGGGCCTGTGCCGTGGAGTTGGCCACCGGGTTGCAGCTAATGCAATTATAAGTAACGCTAATCAAATTTTTCTTTTTAAGATTACAAAACTCTTCATACAAAGTCTGGACAGATATAAGGTGGAAAGAGTTAGTAAAAGAGTTTCCTGATGGCTTCACTGCTGCATTTTTGTACAGAGCATGGATCGCACTTGTTAGGAACCGTAAAGAATATTTGAAAATGCCAATTGATGAACTTATACAACATGCATTGCAAAGAATTCCTTTATTTCCAAGCAGAAGATTGAGAACATTAGCATTTGATAACGATGGTCAGTTGCAGGAGGTCAGATATGAAAAAGAAACCAAATAAACAATTTGTGGTACTAAGGCTTTTTATTTAAAGGTACGTATGTTCATATCTTACCAATAAATAAATAAAATTGGAGTCCATTTGTGTCATTAAAATTTAGGTCAATAATTAAATGGAATATGCCTTTTATAAGACTCCTTAATATACTCAACTGTTTGTAGAATTTTTGTGTATGCGTTTTTTTTTTGTCGCGGATAGATTGACACCGCTGAACGGAGGAAAAGAAAAGAAAAACGATTATCGTTTACAGTTGTTTAATTAAATGTTAATCCATTACCGGCCATTACGAATGACTTAAATGTAAGAGGGATATTAAATAATTTAGAAACTAGTCGGGTAAATATTTTGTTGACTATTCCGGTTAATTACTTTTATTGTATATTATTATGCGAAGTGTTCTTCTTTAACGCAGCAGTGGATCTAAATAATTTGTTGCATGTGATGGGCCGGCGATTAACTTGAGTAACTTGGTAACCTTTTATCACGGAAGAAGGCACTGTTCCTGTGGAACAACCCTCGTCAATCCGTGCGTTTTAACTCTTACGAGCGTACCATAGTGACGTGACAAGGTCATCTTACGCATTACATTACATCCCACGTAGTGTGCGGGTACAGGTTTCCTTCAGTACCGAGGCAGATACTATTACAGAGTAGGAAAATCGTTGTCACTATCATTCATCACTCGCAGACAAATATAATTATGACGGTGAATGGCTTGGCAACTCATAACAATAACTAAGTCAATAGAAGGAACGGTAAAATAAGAATTATGTTACTGCCTTTGGTCCCGTTCTATTTCATGGTAAGAAAAAGTACGTGGGAATGAGGCACTATTTATTTTACTTTTTTGGCATGTCATTTGGTTATAATATATTGGTACTAATTCATTCCTTCCTAATTCGGTAGTAATTTGTTTCAGTCTTATAGGTCGTTCAATAAACTGTTCGACTTATTCGCGTGTTCATAGGTAAGCTCGAAAAAAAATTATGAAGCATCAAATACGAAAAAACCTATTCATTTTTCAATTCTAATTTTAGTAGATTAAATATATCTTAGAATGTTTCCCGGTTTGTTTTCAGCGAATTCATGAATCATAGTTATTAAGTTATAATAATTAATAATAGTAGTTTGCATAAGAATTATTTGATTTCAGATGGATTGGTACAACAGTTTTTAATCATTAATTATTAGTTGTTATTGAACTTTAGTTACCTAATGCTTATTATTTTGATCGAGATGATATAATAATATATTATATTAGATTAGGATCGCGTGGTTATTTCCATACAAAAAACTAAATATAATATAATGATTGATTGATTTATAATTTCTTGTCTTTTATTTAATACCTTTTTATTTGAATATCTTTAAATTTTCAGTTTAGTACAATAGACCATTTCAAAGCTTTACATTTAAAAAATAGTGTTTTTCGTTATATAATAACCGAACGCAACGCAGCAACGTGGTTCTTACATATTTGTAACTGATGGCGCTGAAGCATTTTTGTGTAAAATATTCAAACTGGCGTACCCATGCTTTTTAAATCATTGGCTGGTTTATTTTGGAAGAACCGACTGAACTATACTAGTGAACTGAAACATCACTATTACCTTAAATATGGCAACATTATTTTACTTATTTTATAGTAACATTAGGATCTGTCAGTTTACTCTGTCGATTTATGTTCACTATAGGTAGGTACTAATTTTTTATAGGCACCTATTATAGATCACCCTCCGTGCTGTGAATTACAGTTCAGCTTATATTAGAAAATAAACGTATAGCAACACATTTTCTTGTACCAAAATGAGGGAAATACCATCCGCCATCCTTCAAGAACTAGAGAGTGATGATGAATTGCCAGGTGAGTGAAGAAAATGTACGAGTACATACAGATGTTTAATAATATTGTTGATATGGACATATATCTGGTAGGGGCCACAAAAGTCGAGATTATTAATAATGATTTGCAGCATTTATATTACCCTCGTATCAATTTCACATAGTTCTCGTATGTATGTTTGCCATTGTTAACACTTCCATTCTTGAAGTTCTCTGATACCGATCTCAGGGGAAAAGGTCCATTAAAACATAAGAGGATTGCTTAGTAAAATTAAATGTTGCATTGTTTTATATTTTGCCTATTTAATTACTTATTCATTCTTTTGTATATTGAACTGGATGTAGAAAAGGTACTTTTATCTGCGCCAAACCTTGCTTGTTCCATAATAAAATACACCATACCACCAGACTTATCATTAAATATTTTGGATACAGTTGCAAGTTAATATTCTCTACTATTTTTTTGTTTCAGATGTCTATAATGATGTTGTAATCTTACCTGCTTACCTTGATGATAACCGTTTTGATGAGATAAAATTTGCTTGGGTTACTAATGTTGATCTAAAAAGTCCAGATACTCCAAACTCAAATACTACCAGCAAAATAGTAGATGAAAGTAAACATTGTAAACAACAGATGAAGGGTGTACTAAAACGTCACGATTTATTTTGTTTGAAATCTATTGAAGAATTCACATGCAGTACCACTCTTATTTGGTTTGTAAATTTTTTACTGTATAAAGATTTACATTCTCACTACAACCACCTGAGAAGTTGTTTGGTCAGCGATCTTATCTCTACTATTCCCGTAACCAATAAACCTAACAGGCAGAGTGAGGAACATGTTCAAAGTGAACGATTAGAAATTGTTATAAAATCCTAATTATCCATAGTAATTTGTATATTACAAATTAATGTGGCAATAGGTACTAGTTTTAGTTGAATTTGAGTAATGAGTAATAATTCGAATAATGGTATTTATTTTATGTCATACAACAATAGTGATAATTTAAGAGTCCATGAAAAGTAAATACACAGTAAATACTATTTTGCACTGCTTTTTATTTGAGGTCAAGAAAAGTTACAATTTTGCTGAGCTACCGATGGCTTAATATTAAATCAAAAGTAATGACCCCAACTTCTATGCATTTTCCTTTTTAATCTGTTCCAAAAATCCTTTGGAACATCTTACAGATTGTTGATAACACTTTTCAAAGCCTTCCGCATCACTGTCCTGTAAGATAATGCATAATACCCTAATAATAGTATTAAAAATAATGCATTTGTATTTTTAGCAAAATATTATGTAAGTACCTACCTATTTAATGAGTGACAAGTCTAATTATACTGTTTGAAATTCACTTAAAAAACTTCGTTTTCAAGGTCTGGCATTAAATATATCATACATTCTATAAAAAAAAAATGTTAAAAAAGATTAAAAAATCAATACAGCCAGTGCTTACCAACAAACAGCATTTAATTGTTATATTGATATTATAATAAAATTGTTTAGTGTGTAGTGTCCAGCTTCAAGACATTAAGACTAGTCTTTAATGGATCAATGTTTGCAATATTTTAGTGTTGAACAAAAGTGTCAACATAAAATAAAATCTACTGAAATAAATAATTTTCATTTAACAAACATAGTAAGGATCCCTGATGATTCTGTCTCCTTGAGGGTCGAAGTCTCCAAAGAGCAGTAGTTTGGCCTTGGATCCTTTTGGTGCTCTCTTTTTGAGGTCTTTCATATTAGCTTCATCCATTCCAAATATGAAATCATAATAGTTGAAGTCTTCAGAAGTTATCTAAACAAGACAAGTATGAACTTGGGTAAGTGCTACAATATACCATAAAAAAAAAAAGGTGGTAAGGATAACACTGTTATATACAATGTGCCATTCCCATCAATAATCCTCGACTATTACAATTTTTTGACAAAACAAGAATGTTTTTTCCTAATTCAGCTATAGAAATATTTGAAGTAGTTTACAATGTTTCCATATTAGATACTAACCTGTCTTGCTGTATTATTATATGGTACATTGTGCTTCTTCAAAGTGTCCAAAGCTCTCCAGTCAGGAGGATTGCCGACATGCCAGCCCCCAATAGCTGCACTGTCGATTTCCCATTGTTCTCCCAAATTCTGTTCATTTACAGTCTTTTGAAATACTCCTTCTGATATGGGCGACCGGCAAATATTTCCTAATAACGTCATAATAATATTACAGCTGTTTAATAACTCGATAAATAACTCAATTCATGTATTAACTCACCTAGGCATATAAAGAGTGCCTTCTTTTTGTCTTCCGTCATAATTATAACGCAATTTAAATAATTCAGAAATATGCCTACCGAGTGATTTTTGTTGTTTTCCCCTAGTAATGTCTAGTATAAGCTAAAGGGATGCGCGATCCGATCACATACTTTGCAGTATCGATACAACAATACAATATTCCGGTATATTAAATCGATACCTGCTCGGAGTTATCATGACAAATTGATCGTATCTTATTGCAGGATAAATGCACGATCAGCCGACTTAAAATATTATTAATATTTGTGGAATAAATAAATCATATCATATAATTTATTTTATTGTTAAAAAAAAATTCATGTCCAAATATTTAGTGCAATAGGTATACAATCAGTATAGTACTTGAAGTTGTTGTTTACGGGTGGTATACTCTGTATCCAGCTTCGAATAGGACAAATACTAACGATTTCTGACGAATACTAACCAACTAATATTCCTAATACAAACAGGACCAACAAACTAACTAACAGATGTATTGGAGTTTTGTCACAGATGTCCATGTCCAGAATTGGTCATGCGGGAGCATGCGCAGCGAGCTTAGACCATAATAATATAGCATTTTTAGTATGCCACAAAGTAGACTGTGATATCGTACGCTTAATGATAATTACTGGCTTAACTCAAAAAAGTAGAATATTGGGAAAACGCCAAAATCCATCCTGCAATTTTGTCGGGTGTAAAAACACATTTGAAAGAAAAAGACCCATGTTACGCTGTTCCAAAAAAGAAAGCTGATTTCGTGGTAATTTCAATCGGAAATCAAAGCTGACGTTAACAGAAGCCTGTGAGTATGCGTAAATCAATTCGAGCCTATGTCTTGTTAGGTCTGTTCATTCATTCTTTTTCATTCGTTAATTTACCGTATAAGTTACAAGATGCACAAGATAACATTATAGTAACAAATAGGATTTGTGAGGTAGGTATCGTCCTATATCAATAAGCGTGCGATATAGCATGCTATATGGTCAAGGTAGCGAGCGATCGATGTGACATCCCAGATACTTAACCTTGGGCTACTTTGGCTCCTAATAAGTTCTGTGCTCCCAATAGTATTCTGTGGGCACGTCACTGTCAGGTCTGTCAGAGAATCAGAATTTAGAGAACTATTTCTGGTTGGGTCTATGTCAAGTCTAGTGACTCAAGTGTATGTGGTGTGGTGTATAATATAATAAATAATAATTGTTTGAATTGTAGTAATTTAACTTCATTAAATGCCTATTTTTGTAGAAGATATTTAGTATCTAATTTAAATTATTTCAACTATATAAATAAAGTAGCACCTTAGGTAGGATACTACTAAGATTTAATTAATTTGTGAATTATCAAAGTTTATTAGATAAAAGAAGTGATAGGTTGATA
Organism: Dalla quadristriga; assembly: GCA_018245335.1. Lineage (NCBI taxonomy): Eukaryota > Metazoa > Arthropoda > Insecta > Lepidoptera > Hesperiidae > Dalla > Dalla quadristriga. The sequence goes on along the minus strand of DWLO01003047.1, from coordinate 1,417 downwards.
ATTATCTACCAACCCTTTATCATTTAATTGAGGTTGGCAATACATTTTATGTTAACTAAAGCTTATTTGGCAAACTAAGTTAAATAAAATAAAATGAAAAGCATTTATAAAGTTATTAATAATGCCCCTACACATTTGCTAACATGGGGTAATCCCTTTGACTGTAATGGCCAAGATGTTATTGTGTGTATTACGGGTAATCCGGGCATTGCAGACTTTTATACAGAATTCGGATCGGAGTTATTTGAACAAACCTCTCTACCTATTTGTGTTATTGGTAAGTTATGACACAATTAAACTGGGATTCACAAGTGTTTATGTGCAACTGTTAGAACCTGCATACGGTTCGTCGTAGGGGTAGGAAGCCATCTGTGCCCAGTTTCAAATAGGACAAAATACTTACGATTACTATCTGGATGATAACTAATATTTACAAACAGCACTAACTTACAATAACAGTCCCACAGTCCTATTAGTATATTCAATCTTTATTCATTAATTAATTACACGAGTAAAAATGTACTAATGTAAATGTACAATAATGTACAATAACAGTCCCACAGTACTATTAGTATATTCAATCTTTATTAATTAATTTATTACATGAGTAAAAATATACTAATGAATGTTTAGTAAATGTAAAAGTACTAATGAATACTTACCAACTCATATTCGTATTAACACCTAATACTAACTATCTGACTAACACTTATAATCCTTAACAGTCCTCTTCAATGTTTGTCAGAGATGTCCATGGGCGGCAGTGGTGGTAAAAAAAGAGTACTAAAGCATGTAGTCCACTTAGTATTAATGAAGTCGCCACTGCAACCTATCAAAATAAAACTCAAATCGACCAACCTTTGCAAGGTGGTAGAACCTGTATATGGTTCGCCCGGGGCAGTACCACTGCCACGCCCATTTCTGCTGTGAAATTATTGTTTTTCGACAATTTTGTTTCAGTGGAAAGGTGTGGATACCGGTTACACTTATACAAGAGGTGACCACCTTAGTCCTCAAGGGTAGCAACGCATCTGTGGCCAGCTTCAGCAGGACTCTTGCTAACTACTAACCGGACTATCACTAACACTGACTAACACGACTTACAGTCACTAACAGTCCTTTCTCCCATAGTCCTGATGCTGGTGAATACTGAGCAACTAACATTTCTATTAACATTTCAAACTAACTAGACTAACACCGCCAGTTCCTTTTACAGTCCTATTTGAGGTTTGACACAGATGTCATGGGCAGCAGCGGATGTGTGGAGCTGCATGCTCGTTTGCCATCTTAGTCATATAAAAAAAAAAGTCACAAAACCATAATACAATAGCAATTGTTTGTATTACATATCGGAAGATCGTCGTGTATGTAAATGGTGTAGATCACGGTGGTCGGCGGGGCAGGAGAAAAGGGAAGG
>DWLO01003046.1:0-11528 GCA_018245335.1 Dalla quadristriga | reverse complement strand
ATTTAAAATAACACAATTTTGCACACCCATAACCCGAGCACCAACATTTATATGCCAAATAAACGTTTGCCCCGACCGGGAATCGAACCCGGGACCCACACATTTCGAATTAAAGGTTATAAAATATGCTTGAGAGCTTCCTTCAGTCGATGTAATCGAATATTATACTCGTAAGTACTCCTGAGTTTTGCGGGCTTCCAACTTAACAACTTTTCCTTCAGTTTTCTTCTCGATACGGATTGAATTACAGAAGTGTTTATATTTAGTCGATCATAGGGGTGATAGAGAAGCTCGAAATTATGACATTTAATAATTATACTTACATTCTAGTACACAGACATGTATCGTTTCAAACAGTTTCAATGATGTTAATGATGTTTTGATGCAATAATCATAGTTATGAAGATAGTGAAAAGAAAAAGAAAAAAAATCATAACTAACGATGACACATTTGCTACTGAATCAAAGAATATTGATTGATACCTACTGCTGATCATAATAATTAGATCTTGCGGGTACGGCGAACAAAAACAATGGCGACGATGATGCCTAATGAGCCATAAAGAAGAAAACGATACGTAGAGCAAAGCGTAGACAAAAAAGGGCGCGGCGGGGCAAGGGACGCGCGGGTGAAAGCGCGAGGAAATGGCGGGAGAGCTAAATTAATTTGCGCGCTCTCGCCAAACAAAGGCACGCTAATGGAACGCGGCGAATGGAAAAAATGCCACCGTCCGCTCTCTGGCGACTTATTTTTTTTTTGCGAATAAAACCTTTGACTTTCCCAAATGAATAACATTACACCCGTCGAAGTTTGTCAATAGCTGCTTTGTGCAGATTTAATGAAGAAGAACGGAGTGCGATACTAGTCCGTTATTTCTGAGTTGGTTACAACATTATAAGCGATTTTTTCTTTATTTTGAAGATAAAATAGAATAGGCACTGTTATATTATAGAATAACTAGTATTTGTGCCTAAAGATTATGCCTATATCGTCTGATAATAATAAAGGCATCACAGATTCTGTTAGTTGGACACATTTGAATTTTAGTTTTCATAAGCGGTGATAGCCGAGTGGGGATGATTTTGTCGTTCTACTCGCGGGGTCCGGGGTTTAAATTACTTATCAAAGTGATGTAAGTTTAAAGCATTTAAATATCACTTGCATTACCGGGGAGGGAAAACGTTGTGAGGGATCGTCTTAACCTTTGCCTCGATTAAACTGCGGCATCGTCAGCAAAACATTCGACATCTGACTTCGAATAACATTCCGAAAAAATCCGTTGAGTGCAGAAGAATGGTGCATGCATGTAGGTGTAAAACTGACTTCAGTCAGGTTGATTATACCTGTGAGTCGCTGTGAGCTTTTCATTGCTCAAAAATGAGCACGTCCCAAACTCAAATTTGGCGTGATCTTCAGAATGATACGCTCAAAGTCATTCTGTTCTGCTTTGTCAATTGTTTTTGGTAGCACCCAGCAATATTGCGTTCCTGCATACCTTGACGTCACCATAATTTGTGTAACCTCATTGTGTGTTGACCTCATCTATCCACATTTCTTCCAATATCTCCGCATTCACACCGGCGGCGTAGTGCTCATAGTAGTGTTAGGTGGTGGCAGGGGAAAAAACGGCCATAGAAATGGCCATAGATTTGGCGGCACGTAGAAACGTGCCGTCAAATCGAACATTTGTCATGTTTTCCTCAAACAGTAATTTGTAGATAGAGTAGGTATTTTTAAGCGATACGACAAATAGAGTCACTTTACTAATTAAGTACTAACTTGACTATTCCTATGTTCATTAACTTTTGGGGCTTATCATTGTTATGCCGTATCAGTCATGCTTCTAATCTTCTGTCCATGGACAGCAGTGGCCATTAGATGTCATTGCATGTTAATACTTTATTAACATAAAAGATTATGAACAATATGTACCTATAGTGTATTGTAATTAATATTTTTAAACAGAGTTAAATGTCATTATGTAGGTTTTGAAAGAAGATACAACTCTCAACCATTATCAGACCATAAATAATGGTACATTACATAATAGGAATTCCAAATTCTTTCTACTAATTAGTGACAAATTTTCATGACAATGATTAAGGAGTATGACTCTGAAACTCCTGATAGTCTCAAGTAATCGGGCCTGAGTCGCCGGAAAAATGAGAGATGCTTATCTGAATGCTGGAACTCACGGCCGGCCATTTTGTCGCGAGATGAAATTAATGCGTCTCCCATTATGCTAGCGCGATTTATGCGCACCCAATTAAAAGTTCCGAGCGTTGAAGACTCCAAATTAGTGGAATTCGCGCACATTTATCAAGACATCAACGTGCCTCGCGCTACGCGAAACTTCCCAAATTTAAATTAGAGACGATTTTTACAGCTACCTCCCGAGGGGAGTAGGGGGGCGCTACCCTTTCCTTATAACGAGGAAGGCCTCATGCATTTTTATGTGCTTCTTTTTTCGCTGGCGTTTTAAACAAGGGGGTGAGCGTGGGGAGTGCCGGGGGAGAACTTTTTTATTCGCGTCTTGATAAGTTAGGGTTGAAATTAGACGTTCGAGTTTCGCTTGTGGAATTCATAATGACCGAAATTAATAAGTTTTCCCTGTTCGAGTGCGGCGTACGATCGAATTCGATATAACTTCTGCAATAGGCCACAGAATATTAATATCACAATTTAAAGTATTCATAGGCTCACTATGAAGTTATTTTTGTAAGAGCCGTATGAACTTGATAGAATTCGTTCGTATAGTGGCGTCCCAATCCGACGCTGAAGGTGCCGCTGGGTTTAAGCAGGTATTCCGGCATGCCGGCGAGTCCCACATGCCCGCCTAAGTCCTGTAGCTTAATTGTGTACTGAAGACGAGACTATCGGTATCGCCTTGGTGTAATTTTTCGTGCAAATTTGAACTTTAAAGACGCTGATCGATGTCTTAAAATTTCAAATTTGGACGAATAATCAGATGATTGCGATATCGCATCGCTGATTACGAGAGAGTTGCACAATCAGCCTGCTGGCAGGGTCGGGTGGGAAGCGTAGAAGCATTTTCCAGCCTAAAAAAAATTTATGTTGGAAATAAATTAGTAATACCAAAAAGAAAAAAGGGGCTAATTTGCAGTAATAAGTACGAAAATGATTAGGAGGTAATTTACCCCGCACTGTTTTTAAAAGACTTTGTTACAATTTTCAACATACCTAAATGTCTTCGTAATCGGTATAACGAACTAGTGGAATATCGGCCTACTACGTTTTATTTAATTAGACAAAAACTTTAAGAGACGTTACCATATCGGTTATTTACTCGTAAGCTTCTCGACCAATACAACAAGCAAGTAAACATTGTTATCAACATTGACCCAAATTCTCAGCTACGGCCTATTGTATTTACATATTTTTTTTTGTAAGATACCCTAGTTTTGCTTTTCCCGTTGAGATACTTCCAATTAATCTATACAAGCTACAATCTAGGAACACGCTAAAAAAATCAAACAAACAGACTGGGTACCTTTTCTCGAAGTCGCCCGGGGTACCGTCCATGCATATTTCTGCATATTTCGGAAAGATCTGAATTTAGACCAGGGTGCAGAGTAATCAAAATGGCTGGTTTATCCTTACACCCATAGTCCTTATACTAAAGAATACTGACCAACTATCATTCCTGCTAACGTTTCATACTAACTGGACTAACATCCCCAGTTGCTTGTACGACCCTTTTATGGTTTGTCACAGATGTCATGGGGGGCAGCGGATGGGTGGAGCTGCATGATCGTTTGCTATCTTATAACCATAAAAAAAAAAAAAAAAAGCATCCACCTTAACCGGTGATAGCCTAGTGGTAAAGAGGCCTATCACCTGTCGCATCTTTCTCGCGCGCACATTCTAACATTTACAATGGGCTATACCTATGCGTGTATTTTTAACATTTTTAATTAACTGCTGAAGAATAGTAAAAATATAAAAAAAAATTGAAATGTTCCAATTTAAATTTAAAAAAAAATTAAGTAAGTAAATCCAATAGCAAATTTGAGTGAAATTATAAAATACGTTTTAAAACGTGGGCTACTAGCTAGTCGAAGCATTAGTAGAGGGAATACAAATTAGAGTAATAGTATATAGAAAAAATTAGTTTAAGTAAAGCTCCTCAGACAACAATCGATCGCTAACGAAATTTTTATGCTTAATCATGAGAATGATTATAAGATATTTGCTATACGTCATTGATAAGATAGTATTTGGTGTATTTTGGGTTAGTGTGTGGTCCACGTATCTCCTTTGTATCTGAATTAGATGCAACAAATTTAGTGCGAAAGAGCGAAAAGGGTATAATGTAGGTGTTTTGAAAAGATTTTCCGAGAGGTTCGGTTCGAACGAGCGAATAAGTAGGCGAAGGTCGGCCGCCATTCATTGTAGTCGTGAGCTGACGTTACGCCTATAGATAGGCAGAGGCAGAGGCTGCGGCGCGAAGCTGCAACTGGTATTCCATTATGTTTGCCAGCCTATTAACAAAAACAGGTTTCGGTAATAAAACGTTTTTAGAAAACTTCAAATGAAAGTGTAGGTAAAACAAAGTAGTCTTATCATTATTGATTTAGAAGTTTCATCACATGCGATGAATTAGCATTTTATTGCAACCCATTGAAGTAAAACATCTTTTAGGCGTGATCATTCAATGATACAAAATTCACTCTCTTAATATCTCGACAAAATTGGTGTGAAACATTTTTCAGTTAATGCTATCCCAAACAAATCCTAACTGTGAAAACCGGGCCAAGTCACTGACCCCGTTCCAGAAACTCAGATTATCAAAGTAGTGATATCTACACTGCGGCCAAGTCCGCGCTTTCTTTAGTTCATAACCGCACTTCACTTATACTTACACGACCGTTCTCTTATTTTTATAGTTTAACAAAAAGTTTTGGATACCTTTGCTGGCTTTAGCATTATAAGTGCCTTTTTACTTTTTTATATCGAAATAACAACTTGTTGCAACTTAGTTTTGCGCAGTGCCGTGCACTTAGTATTGCAAAAGAATTTATTTTATTTAGATTGTCTTTACTTGCACTCTTAGACTGTTGTGCCAAATTTCACGTTTTATAAATTGCCTGAACTTGGTCTTTTGCGACGCCATGCTCTCCAGATTTGAGAAAATTCCATTTGCATTTTAATATTTTTCCCTTCATTAGTAAACTATAAGACCCCACCCCACATTGTACTAAATGTCGCGTTTAACGTTTACCTACACGGGCAGAGCTTTATAATTTTAATGAGGCAGTAATAAAATTGCAAACTTTGAACTTCTCTCGGTTTGACAGGATTTAATATGAAGAACTCAATTTCTATGCTTAACATTTTAAAAGCCTTTCGTAAGAGGAAGCAGGTGTATGATAAAAATACCGTGTGAATTGCTTCGAGTAAATATACACACTGGCACGCTTACCTGAACTTGGACTGGAGCACTGCCGTGCGCTCAGATTGCTCTAGATTTAAAATTTGGTAAATGTATGTTTCAGAAGTTGTTTCCGCCGTGCAGAATTGTGCTATAAATGTTAAATTCTTTAAAAATATACTTGATTTGTTTGTTTGTTGAATATACCATCTTATTAAAAAGAATAATTTCAAAAACACCTAGAAGTTTGGTTCCTACATGATTATGCTCCAGGAATATCGTTTCAGAATCAACAGTCGCGGATGGCGACCACCGTTGAACTAGGAACAATCTGTCAGTTATAATTTTAAATGTGGATTCTCGCTAGTTTAGATTTTAGGATTTAGGATTTTGGTACCTTCTTTATTTTCTATTGTATTAACTAAAGAAGAAATAGCAATGTTTTCTGCTGTGTTATGAATTACCAGTCTACCGAAAGGAATGTAGGCGCATAAAATGAAATTTCAACTGCTACTTTTAAACAGCAGTTTTACTATAGGCAGGAAAAATAAAAAAAAATTTTTTTAATAAATTTAATATCAATGTCACATAACATAACGATTTGTATTGTTCATGTTATTCAAATCATCACAACACAAAATTTTTATAGGAAAACAGACAGTAAGCATAGATACAATAATTCATTTAACAAAGTTAAATTTATTACGTATTCAAGCAAAACAGGTAATTATCAGATGATATATATTTTTATAAATCGATCTACTAATATTACCTATAAAGAAGGTAATATCCGAAATTACTCATCCGAGTTCTAATTTCTAAAAAGTTCTAAAAACTTACACATAGTCTGGGTTTAAAATAAGTCTAATGTACTGACGAAAAAAAGGTTACTTATTGTTAATGATACACTTTGTAACTTCTGATACTTTTATTAACTCTATGGTCATGGCGCGGACGGCATCTGATTCGAACACAAGTTCCGTAGGTAAACCGTAGTTTCTATCCTAAAGTAGGAAATATAAGGAATGAACATTTTGTTGGCACAAGGTTCTGAGCTCTGTAAAGCGTAAAGCAAACAAACATTATAAAAACCTTTCTCCTGAATAACATAAGTATGATTGGAGCTGCTGTCAAAATGTAAGTGCAGCCAAGTCACATCCAAACTAAGCAGTTTTATGTTAGGCGCTATGGATGAGTAGCCCTTTGAAAGACGACAATGAACGCATCGTGTGTACTTGCATTGCAATTGAATGCTAATCTTTACAATATAATAGTATCCTTGTCACATTTAATTTAAATTACTTTTTAGTAAACGAAAACACAAACAAAGAGGTTGTGAAATCAACGTAAACAATATCGTTTATTCATCTCCTCATTAAAATTCAATACAAACCTAACACCACTTATCCAGAAGGCCGTCAGAGCGTGCTGGTTCAGTGAAGAAACGATTTATTTTTCAAAACTGAAAACTAAAATATATACGGTTTTGTTTTCAGACTTCGAAATTATTCAAGTTACGAATTCTGTCATTTGTCTGTTTCAGTTTCAACCTTATTTCCAGATGGATATTTTGAAATACGCCATCATGGACAAATTGGGAATTCTGAATAAGTATGTATTGGGCAGTGTTAAACGGCCAAGCCAAATAGCACGTTGGCCGAATTGTTTACCGACTTAACATATGGGTACATAACAAGTTTATCTCAAACTTCGGCCGGTTTGCTTGGCGGACGGTCGGTAGCAGATAGAATCCCGGTCTTGTGGAACCCCGTCGACGAGAGTTGGTCTGTCTTCGTCATAATATGTAGTACTGAATTAATTTTGCGGGGAGTTTTAGCTGAGGAACGTAATGTTATATTTACGTTCTATGTAACCAACTTTTGTGGGGGTCTGTCCAACAACGTACTTTCTTACAATCTCGTAAACCTACCTGGTTAACGGATTCTTAATTCCGTTTATTTCTGTCTTATACAGAAATTAAAATCACTGTGTTTTCGATATTATTTTAAGATTTAAGATATAATTATTGTTCTTAGATGTTTAAATATATAAATCTCACTTAAGCGTGAAAGGTTTATTTAGCAACGAAGTATTTCATTAAACTTTATGAAATGCACAAATTATGCTAGTTCCATTGTGTACGCATGATATACGAAGATAAAAACGCTGTTCCAGTCAAAATTTTAATATCGCTGCGAATTCAACTTAAAATACGCACACACACAAAACTCTATTGTTGGCTAATCTGCATAATATGAACCCACATGTTACTATTGCAACACGATTTGTGACTCGAACGCACATTCATTGTACCACAGTTAAGTATCGCTGGTATAGATAATTACACGTAACTCATTTAGATGTTTGTAACATGTAATTTTGGGCAGGTACCTTGAGACTTAAGGCCATTCATGCAACAACAAACTGATCAAACAGTACGTATCCATGATACATATGCAACACATATATGGCTGACCACACGACACGGCTATTACTAATTAGCAAATGAACCGTGTCGAAACTCGATATTTTCAAAAAACTACGAATCCATTCCTGCATTTGTCTGTAATGAGAAAACACAATTGAAGCAAAAGTAGTACTGGACGATAAACATTAACTGCCAACGCTGAACCGAACACGTTATGACACTGACATCGTAGTTGTTTTCCTCGACCTAGTCTGCTGCTGAGCCATCTAAGGAGAGCTATCGAGAGCAGGGCCACTCAGTTGTTAAGTTAAGGGGACACTGGTGGACCTCTTATAATTAATTTTACTGCAAGAAAATATATTCTATGGGGAACCTATAATTTCGGACAAAAAATATGAAAATCGTCTGAGGTTTTCTCAGTGTAGTATAACATGGAGCACTTCAAAAAGGCGCAAAAGGAGCTCTCCTTCAGGGCCGGAAACTCCTTTGGTGTGTCCAGAGGCAGCAGTGACCACTTACCAATCAGGTGGCATGATAGCTTGATCCTTAACTTTAAAAAAAAACCGTAAGCCTTTAAATCTCCTAACATTTTACCAATCCTATAAATATAAGTGTGGATGAATGAATTGATGTCCGTTACTCAATCACGCAAAAGCTACTGAGCAGGTTATACTGTAATAATGAGATTGTATCGAAAAACTAATTTTACGAGGGAGGAGCCACAGGTCAAAACTAGCACAAAAACATTCTAAGCGACAGCCCAAAAGTTAACTCTTTACTCCCGGCCATAATAAATACATGCATTTACAGGGTTCATATATATAGACGTCAGGGTTATATAGACGTATATAAACGATACGAGTTTATACGAATTTTTTCATAACTTGAAAACATTCCGTAGGATAACAACGAATAACGAAACGGCCGAATAGACTTTGGACATTGTAATTATTGTAGTGATTTACCAGTAAATACAGGTCATTTAGAATCAACTCATGCGTCTCACGGTTAGACTCTCGAAAACCCCCGATCAGTGGTGCAGAAAAGAGTTAAGTGATGCCGGGTGCGCAGGAGAACGAAAACAAGCGAATGCGAACGAGTGGGTATTACACGCTCGCTCGCCTTCGCTGCGCTGCTCGCGAAACCACAGCGAAGCGCCCGAACAACTCTGATTTTTTGTCTATGGATGACGAAAATATTTACTACAAGTACATTCATAGAAATAAATATTTTATTAAAACAAAAGTGCGTTGGCATTTAGAAAGAGGACAATATTCTAGAGGAACTCAACCAATTACGTACATACAAATAGAGAAAGAGCTTTAAAGTACTTAAAAAAGTAACCTCGTGTAGACATTAAAGATATTAATTCAAATACACGAAAACTACAGCAAGTATCGTTTGTTGCGACACACCGAATCGAATTAATTACCTCGCAACCGAGCGTAGTATTAAAAAACGGTTTGCGCAAGAGTCGATCCGTACCTTGACACAGATAGTGCTCAAACTGTCGTTTTGAATACACAAAAACCGGACGCTGCCTTCACTATTTTAAAACGACTCTTGTGGAACTGAACGGCTGCAACTGAATAATAAAAATAATATACGCACCTGTACGCACTAAACCTTAATAAAATCTAAATACAAAGATTCTGTGCATATTACTAATTTGATTTTAAATTGAGTCAGGACGAAAGCCAATATATAAAATACTACTTATTTATTTAATAATGCATTCGATTGATGTTCATTAAAAATTTATTTGAAGCGCCTCCAGGAGATGAGGTTGTTGATGATCGCCAGTCATTTAAATGTTATAAAATGGGTTTGGAACCGGGAAATCCCGGAACTGAAAGTAACGGGTACCGGTAAATAATGGCTTACTTTAAATGTCTGAACGATAAATATACGAAAAACTAAATTTACCATAAATCACAATTTCGTGTCCCATATTATGTTGTCATCCCACCATAGTAACTCACATTGAAATATCATAATGGAATGTTAAGTTAGGTTAGTTAAGCAATTAGTAAGTATACCGTCAGTCCGAACTGCGCTACAAAGAGGGTCGCTCTGAAAACCAGCGGCTGTGGTTTACCGTGGCAAATGTGAGTGCGCCCCCTTTGCGTCAAGTATGTACTGTACTACCATTGTACCGCACATAATGTTCTAAGAAACTCAGTTGCAGTATTTTATTTGACGAAATAAACGTGTATTCTAATCTATTCTATTCTACGAGTAAATTATGAACAACATTATCAGCCTTCGATATTTCTGCTGCTGTTGGAGTTCCCCCGCCTACTTAACCTATTAAGACTTGAGCTGATTAGCGTGGCGTGGAGTGTGCGGCGTTAGGGCACCGATTTCATAATAGTAACTACTGACGTACTACCGGCGGGTAGTACCACCGACCAGCGACGGGGTAAGAGTTTAAGTACGGCGCTAGCGATATACAACCCAAACAAAGTTTTTAGTAATTTAGTTTAAATGTAGTGTCAGATCGCAGATTGCAATAGAAAATTGCACTATTATTTGCGTTTTAAATAAGCTATATATTATCCTCCTTCTGAGTGGAGTAGGGTAAAAAGCTATTTTTTAGCCAATTACGAAAAAAATAAAAAGTAATTATATTATTTAATAGTAAATCAGAAAGTTTCGTAGTTCTGGAACGTGTTGTTAATTGTTTCAAAATATATAATGGGTATAAAGGTGGTTACTAGGGAATGCAGTCCCGATCTCGCGGGATCCCGATCTCGCGAGATCCCGTATAATTTGTCGGGATCAATCCCGAAGCATAATATGACGAGATCCCGTTCGAGATTGACGGGATTGGGCGGCAATGGTCAGCGATGCTACACACATCAGCTGGGGACGCGAGCCGCCGCTGACTGAACCGACTGACGGCCGGGCGGGAGTGCAGTGCCGAACAGCGTTTGAAAACTATACTATACTAGCTGTAGCCCGCGACTTCGTCCGCGTTGAACTTATTTTATCTACATTTTGACTTCATAATACCTCTTTTTCGACTTTAGGCTCGTTGTGGTGAAGATTTTCCAAGACACAGTAAGTGGCGTATTGTGTGTTTCATTTACCAAGCTTTTGAGAGGTCCGAAGCCAAGGTGCAGTACCTCATACTTAGAATTATTACATTAGAATTTTTGTCTATCGGTCTAGACATACCGATAGACAAAAATGTGTGTCTGTGTTTTTTTGTCGCGAAAAGGCTCCGAAATCATTAAACGGATTTAGTTGAAATATTCAAGGTTTGTAGAAGATACACTAAATTACGGCATAGGCTATGTTTTATATTCATATTTCGAACGTTTTTTTAGTGATAGTCCTTAGCATCCCCGAGGGACCCATAATACATTTACCACTATTCAAGTTTCCCATACAAACTTTCATCCCCTATTTCACCCATTTACAGGATGAATTTGAAAAATGTTAAAAAAATACATGTGTAATGATTTTTTTGGATAGTATTTTCGCTAAATTTTAAATAGAAATAGCAAAAAAATAAACCGTACACAAATTTTATATACTTTCAATCATCAAGAAGGAATTTTCAAAATATTTGTATCATAAAAAAAGAAATGGATTTATTTGAGTGTGGAGGAACAAGGGGGAAATTTTTGCAGTTTATATATAATTGCTTAGTCACGCTGTTGCCAACCAGTGTTGAGTCGGAGAGGGCATTCTCAGCAGCT
>DWLO01003045.1:0-11530 GCA_018245335.1 Dalla quadristriga | reverse complement strand
ATTCACACCTTTCCGACCGAAACACAATTGTTGAACAACAATTATTTCACGGCAGAAATGGGTGTGGCGGTGGTACCAACGAAATGTTTTCATTCGCATCCCTTATTTGTCCCCACATACCACTATTGCGCGACTCAGGTCAATGTGACCATCCACACATTAAATGCGTGAACCATAATTAAACCGTAGCGGATGTGCGCGGCGTAAACCCACGCCTCCGGCTATCACCCACCCTTTTGATTACGGATACGGATTGACCGTAAAACTGCCGGCTCTGCGACCTTTAATACAAGGTTCACCCGGGTTGATTTTCTCCGCAGTCTATTATCGCACCACTAAACTGAGGTAACTTTTAAAAGCAACAAAGTGGTCGTCATATATAGACTTGTCTTACGACGGCCGCGTGTGCGTGGCTAAAATCATCCGGAATAAGTTACCACCCTTCTTTCGTCACGGGTACGGATTGACCGTGAAACTACAGGCTCTTTACTTTTTCTATTTATTTATTTTACTCTTTATTTTACACCATAATAAATGACAATGGATTACACAAAAATACTTAAATTCTAAGGTACAAGGGCAGGCTTATCGCTGAGCAGCGATTTCTTGCAGACAACCCATGGTGAGGAGTGAAAGAATACAGCTATGATTAAGGTAAAGACAAGATCATAAGGAAAATTCAAATTAAATCAATATTTAATAATACGTGATGACGAAACACACAGCAGAGGAAACAGCGGAAGCAAACGGAAAGAAAACCAGAAACAGACGATAGCAAATTAAGTTATGAAATTATTATTCTTATTATTTATCTTTATATGGAATGGGTTGTTACTGGTATAGTCTTCGTCATGGACAAACGGTCGGCTCTGCGACCTCAGTTGTCCATTCAGTGTCGGTACTGACGTACCGCTAAATAGGACACGGACTAAAATCGTCGTAGTTTTTGACCTTAGTCTTTTACCAACGGCCGGAGACATATGACTAAAATCGACCGCCATTAGTCACGAGAGGTGTTTTAGGGTTTCTTACTTGAAGGCTGAGGACGGTCTTCTATTGTTGTCGCTAGGTTGTCAGCAGTGAACAAAATAAGGGCATGAAATTGACATCTCCACGTCTTTCTATTCCATTCGAAATTGACTGAGGAGAGTACACAATTTTGTGGCAGAAAACAGAAAATTATTTTTTCAATTTCAGTAAGTCATTTCAGTAATGTCAGTAAGTCATTTCAATTTCATTTCAGTAATGTCTTAGGCCTCTGCCTCGAATCTTGCGGGAAGCGGGGCGGCAGCGGCGGCGGCGCGGTCGGTCACCATTTGACTGGAGCGCACCGCTCGTTACCCGCTCCCGCGCCGCTGTTTTCAAGGGCCGGTTCATTTGATTTTACGCATAAGATCCTGCCGCTCCCGCGCCGCCGCCGCGTCCGCCCCGCTTCCCGCAAGATTCGAGGCAGAGGCCTGAAGATTACTTTATGAGCGGACGCGTAACGGTTGAGTATGCCACGCCCCCGAGTATCACTTATCCGCATAGCGTAGTGCGGTAATGTTGCTTCGAATTCCACGAAAGTTAACCCAATACGTAACGGTCGCTCATACTCGGTGGCTCACAATAAGTTTAGTCTGAACGATGCCTAATGGAATCAAGAATGTGTTGCACCCGAGACGCTATTGTGTTCGCTTGTTAGAACAGAACCATTCTTAACGCTACGCCTGGAACGGATGCTTGTTAAACGACTGAACCTTGACCTGCTTTTGTTCCGAGGACACAATGGAATATCTCTTCATTTATCGCCGATAAGAAAACTACTATTGTTGGAAAGTGTGGTATTCTAAAATGTTTTACAACAACAGCATCCGAAGTAAAGCCATAATCGAAACGCCATCTGTATCATAGCAAAATACTTAAGTTGATTATTATTTGAATCCTAAAAAGCTTTCAAATCAATCAGATGTTTTGGAGTTACGATGCCAGAGCAAAAATGCCAATCTTTTTACGCCTACACTTCCTATTCGCAAGTTAAAATAGGATTTCAAATAATGGTATTTATACCTATCTGTACATTATGTAAAGTCAATTTTATCCCCGATCCTACAAATCTATAATAAATCTTATGTTGTTCACATTAAGACGCAATTCAACGCGGTACCGTAAATAAATGCAGCTGAATCATCGCAATTAATCGCCGAGTTAGGTAATCCAAAGCACCTTTGTCAAGTCTAGATTGCATTCTTATACCAATGTAAATTGTAAATCAATGCAATCACAAGTCATTGCTATTCCGTCCAAGCACTGGAATAACAATAAAATACGGCATGTATATCCCTATTGGAGCATTTCAATGATGATTATAGATTGGTCTCGCTCGATTGTGAAGCGGCTAACCATTGCCTCCCTCATTTAGCATGCCGTACGAGAGCAATCAATACGAACATGGAAATACAGGTGTAAGTCGATGGAAATGTATTTGTACATTATTGATTGGTTTCTAATTTGTAATCTTGGTTTAAGGTGTCGATATAAAGCGAGTACCTATTTATTCTTAGGTTCCTGGAGTAATTTACAGAGTCACCGTTCAAGCATTACTCCTTACTATTTCTGCCTAATTGAAGAGCTGCTAACTGAATGCGTTTTAACTTACATAGCCATGAGGAATTGCAACATGGCTGCGATAGTAAAGAACTTATTTTTGTGTTATCATGTCCTGTTAGACGTAACTTGAAGCGCTCATTATCCCGCGGCTTTTGTCAATTAACCGATCAACAATGTTAAGTAACCCGCGGCATAGTCAGGTGTTGAAAAATTTCATGAGCGTTTACATGCATGCTTGGAATGGCACCTATATCAACCAATCCCGGTTGTGACAGTCAGATAGCAGTGGCTTAGCTTGTCCGACACTCGAATTTGCGTTTGAAATTCTCTAATCCGCGCTGGAGCAGCGTAGTGGAACATGCTCAAGCAGGGGCGTGCATTCCATTCATGCAAATAAGCACTGCCAGCCTCACATAATTTACCAAAAAATATAACTATAACTATTATTTTTTAACTATTTAATAGTTATGACCGATACAGGGGAGGTATCAAGACGGTCAACGCGTGTCGAAGATAAGATTATTATTATTTCCAGTATTTTAAACTTCATAGGTAGGTAGTGCCTAGCCTGTATTTTTATCCTGTTCACGCCACTGTGCTCAAGGCCTCCTCAGTTGCGAGGAGAACCCAATGCTCTGCAGTGGGCCGCTAACGGGTTGCCAAAGTACCTTTAAACTCGTCACTGTTTAACGCGGCCCAGCGCTTCCCGCTCTCGGCGATACGAATCTGTTCTAATGAGGCAATCACGCAGACTCGCAGCTGCGCCCATTCTGTCTGCTCCCACCTGCGCCGTTCAGTGGACGTAATTTCAGCCACTAATTAGAATTTAATTATACATTACACTATCACATCTTATCTAACTTATCGCCTAGAAAAGTAGAAGTTAAATAGATAAGGGACATAATCCAAATGTTTGGAAAATTGATACTATTTAGCTAAAGTCTAATATCAACGGTATATTATGTGGATAAAAGACATTTCTAAAATTTTAGATGAAAGTCTAATGTCGCAAGAGTCATTTCTCTACCATATGGATATCGGCCATTTTAATAAATAAAATAATTAATATAAGTTAAAAAAGCAAAATAGTCGTCTTGTAATCTTTATGTTAATCTTTATGTAATCTTGACGTTATGTTTTAAATGCGAAAGTATGAAGACGGATGGATGTTTGTTACTCCGTCACGCAAAGGCTTCTGAACGGATTCTTATGATATGATGCGTGGATACGGATACATTTTACAAATTACGATGGTTGATACGCCAACTTTTTTTTTCAAAATTAAGAACACGTCAGGACAAAATCTTTGCGCATGACGTGAAACGAAATGGTGTCGATCTGTAAATATCTTATCGGTTCGTAGCTGTGATGTAGCTGCTCATATCAATCATTCTCCCTCCATTAAATCCTTGCATCTACGTTTTTTCTCGAGTACCTTTTTAAAAGAGCATTACTCTGTGTACGACGAACGACTGTAGGTCACGGGTATCTCCTTACAACAACAACATTACATCTACGATATTACAATAATGATCTAATCTTCATAACACAGCTAATTTCCACATTGCGAGCAGGCTTAATTTAATTCTTCGCTCTATAGCAAATGACGTTGCTCGTAGCACAAAGCAAGTTCCCCACATGTGCCTAACTCAATATAACGCCCATATGGTGGTATGCATTAAGACTTCATAATGTTATTCCTATCATTGTGTTTATATTCGAACCGTGCATACGAATGTTGACAATTGACACGAGGAAGCGATAAAAAAGTTGTCAGTGTTTAATTTTATGATACTCCCACGTGCGCACACACTGCTAGAGGTTGAATGAAACCGCGTAGAGAACCCAACAACTATCTTCAATTAATGGCTTTATAACATAGGAGTATTTAAGATTCATTAGCGGCTCACTGCAGGACACGAACTCCTCAAAAACTACAGGTGCCTGGAGCGTGTGTCGAAATTTCTTACTTCACCTTAACGGTGATTCTTCAGCACTTCATAAAAACTCTTCTTCTTCTTCATTACTGGATGATGCGTCGTGTTGACACGCATCTAGGCTATTCGGAACTTTTAGTCGGCACATAATATCAGTACCTTTCTTTTGACGTCATAGCAGCTACTGTCACAGAATAACGTATGGTTAGTACTACCGTTGAGCTCACGTACGCAATCGAATCAACGGATTACAGTGTATGAGCGTACTACGCAGTGAAGGCTCTAACGGCTGGCGGCTTATCTGATCATTGCATTAGATTAATCCTTCCAATAATCGTATGCGTATTAAGACTAATCATGTACTGTATTTGCTGTTACCGATATTAACATCCATCTTAGATTATGTTGGCGCATGTTATGTTGTTGCATGTTGTGCATTGCGGTTATATTTGACGACTCGGTGGCGCGTTGGTCAGTGACCCTGTCTGACGAACCGTGGGTGCCGGGTTCGATCCCCGTCCGGGGCAGACATTTATTTGGCAGATAGGTGTTTGTACTCGGGTCTTGCGCGTTAAAATGTGTTGTGTCTTCTGTATGTGTCCACCGGTAATACTAGTGCGGGGGTGTGAGTGTGTAAGCGTTTGTTACATTTTGTTGCACGATTGAAATAGATAAAATGATGAGTCTAGCTATTTGATATCTAAAACAAGGCTGCAGTGACCTAGGCCTATAAAGAGATTCTCCCTGCTTTCAAGGGCAATGGTTCGCATGATTAACTCACATTTCTACGAGTACGAGTAACTCTGGTTTGAACAGATGGTCCGCTGGTTATCATAGTATACCTATGCGGTAGCAAGCCATCAAACCAAAGGAAAGGCATTGGCAGTAAGCCTCGACTTTACTTGGCCTTCGATCGATCGATCGCTACCATATTATCTTATACCATACCGTCTTACGTTAGTTAGTAGCCAGTTTTCTATCGATGTGAAATTACATCGATACGTCGCCTCCGAATTCCTTTCCGCCCACGGCAATCGCAAATTATGTTACAAAAACGTCTCAATGACGTCCGATCCTATTTGCATGTGGTGTCACAATAACAATACACGGGACCGCTGCATACTGTCGATCGAAACTTTTCTGACGGATTAAATAAACGCACCATTATCATACCTGTTAAGAGACCTCTCACATCTCGCATCTATCTCGCTCGCACATTCTAACATTTTCAACGATTATAGAAGTCTAGGTAGACTTTGAAAAATGTGCTTCGATATCATTGTTGACAATAAAATTCCGGACATTTAAACATTAAATTTTTCATAAATCTAATTTTTGATAGAATAAAATGGCAATATTTGTATTCGCCTTTTTCTCTATCAAACACTAGGTATATGAAAATTAAAATATGTCTAAAATGTCCGTAATTTTATTGTCTACAATGATAGTGAAGCACATTTTTCAAAAGTCTACCTAGACTTTTACAATCAGAGAAAGTGTTACAATGTGCGAGCGAGATCGATGCAGAATATAATAGCCCTCTCAAGTATGGCTAAGGTAGTTATTATATTTATCTTATGTTACAACATACACGCACGTTGACCTATTCTCACGCGATCCGTCTTTTCAGTTGAACTTTAACATGACACGCCTTTTTAATTTACAAATGGCATTCCATTAAAGTAAAAAACAAGCAGTAAAAATAACGCTGACATGGAGTTCTTCAAAAAAGACGCAAAAAGAGCTCTCCTTCAGGGCCAGGTCCACCATCAGGTCCCGTCTGTTTGTTCGTTGAGCTATAATTTATTAAAAAAAAACAAATCAAGATAAGAAAAATAATATTGAATCGTAATCACAGTCATTGTGAGTTTCATTGTAGATGAGGCTATTGTCTACTGCCAGATTGTTAGTAGTTCAGCTCTATCGCTTTTACTATTGCAATATTTTTTGTATCTTTATGTTACGAAGTTGTATTGCAAACGAGCTTGCAGTCCCAACAACCACTGCTGCCCATGGACATCTGATATAAACCTCGAATAGGATTGTGCGAGTAAGTTAGTTAGTCCTGTTAGTGTTAGAAGTTAATAACAATGTTAGGTAGTAAGTATTCGCTGGTAATAAGACTGTGAAAGTTAGCCCTGTTAGAAAAATTACTAATCGTCCAGTTAGATGCCTGTTCGAAGCTGGTCACATATTAATTGCTTCCCTTGAGCACTCAGGTGGTCGCCTCTGGTATAAGTGTACCTGCATAACCAGCATCCTCATCTTTGTGACCGGAACGCAATTGTTGAAAAACAATTATTCCACGGCAGAAATGGGCGTGGCGGTGGTACAGCCCCGGGCGAACCGTACACAGGTTCTACCTGGCAATGTTTCAAAATTTACATTCGGAATTATAATTGCGTCGGATGCAGCCATTTCCAACAGAAACAGTATGTCGACTGTATGCGCTGGCCCTAATTCAGACTTATTTGCGCGGGTGGCGCGCCAACCTTTAAGCAATAACTTGAGCCTTAAGGCGTTAAAAATAAAAGCGGTTATAATGTTAACTATCACCGCGCAAGGTGGAAACTCCTTGCCACCCACGTGGCGCTCAGCGCGGCTGCGCCAATTGGCATACGATGAAGGTGACTGACTTGTTTCATCATCGCCGCTTAGAGAGAAACCGAAAGATAGAGGAAGTGCTAGTTAGGAAAATTATGAGATACAGCTGCTATCTATAATCTATCTGGAAGTGATCGATATTTTCAGCGACAAGACTGTCTTTTGTATAGGCATACCATCTGTTTCTGGAGCAGTGGTTGAGACCAATGTAACTCAACTACTGCAACTCTTAGGTGACCTGCACTCTTCAGCGAGCTTCTCTGAAAAGTAAACACTTGCAATCTCAGCATGCTAAGCAGGCTTTAATCGACTACGATGAAACGAAATCAACTTTCACAATTTCTTTTGTTAAATTAATTTTATCTTTCGCCTTCTGATCTTACAAGTTCTAATCCAATTTACATTACAAGCGAGCCGGTATAGAGTCGGTTCATTGAAAACATTGCTAGGTGTTCGCAGTTACTTTGTTTTAAGTTTCAAGAAGGACTGGCACACACACGAACTTTCTAGCATTTTTAAATGATTGGGAAAGTCTGTGTGTACTTTAGAACAATGTGATTCATTACCATTCTCGACAATTAAATGGCGGGCATTTTAGTCATGTTTAATTTAATTTCCATATACATGATACTGATTATAAATAGAGAAAATTGGCGGGAATATTTACGAATTGTTTTCGCCATTTTGTATATTATAAACTAGATAAGTGAATGAAAATTTAAATACGTCTAAAATGTCTGTAGTTTATTTATTATAATTATTTTCTCTTTTTTGTACACCATCAAAAAATTACAATGGATTACACAACAAATACTTAAATTCTAAGGTACAAGGGCGGTCTTATCGCTAAGCAGCCATTTCTTCCAAACAACCACTGGTGAGGAGTGAAAGAATACACTGAGTAATATGAATATGGCAGGGTAACTTTGTTGTCAAGAATGTTAACGACTCACATTTTTCAAAAGTACGAGCTTAAACTTTTACAGTCATTGAAACTATAAGAATGAGCGCGCGAGAAACATGCGAAACAGCGCTCTTGCGTTTAATCGTTAAAAGATAACCTAATGTCACGCGAATACGCAGTGTACGTAACCTACCCTAAACCAGGATTTGTTGGCAAACCACACCACACATATAAAAAACACAAACTATGTGAAAATGTAACTATGTCAAAAAGTCACATGATCAAAACCAGAAAGAAGAAAAAATGTACTCAAACATACGTCTGATTTGCCGGGAATCAAACCCAGTCATGAACAGTGCTAAGTGCCGCAGAGACGCCACACAATAAGTGATGGGTCTGTTATATTTCCAACAATGGCGCCTACCTCAATTACGCGCCTATAAAACTATTTGTCACGACACCAGAATTGGCTGTTGTTTGGCTGTTACGAAAATAATCACATTTGTACAAGTAATTTATTCGTATTACCTGGCAAAGGAAACGCAATTGTGCTTGCTCATTCGTGTCTCCATTTCACAGTTCAATGCTTCTTGTACACCGGCAAATGACTATTATAAAAACTTTAAAAGCGTATCTCTATTATCTACATTACATCCTTAAACTCTTTTAAATATCAGGTCTAATCTCATCACCTTTCAACCCAAACTTAATTTGTTATCTTCTGTTTGCCTCAGGGGTAGCAACCCATCTGTGACCAGCTTCAAATTGGATAAATACTAACGGTTGCTAACTGAGATTACTAATATTTACTAACGCTTTAACTTACACTTCTAACTCCCACAGTCCTATTACTGATACTTATCAACTAAAATTTCTATTAACACCTAATTTTAACAGCACTAACTAATAAGGACTTACTAATAAGGATTTCTCCCTCGCACAGTCCTATTCGACGTTTGTCACAGATTTCCATGGGCGGCAGTAATTAGTGGGACTGCAAGCTCGTTTGTTATTTACATTACTTATAAAAAACAACTTCATGTATGACTTTACTGTGCTTCATCAAATCATCTATTGAGCTAAGGATATTTACAAAAATACGCCAGAGATCAATGGTGTTCTTAGCATCTAGTGACTTTAAGATTTTTACAATATCATTGGCGTTTATGGGTCGGAACTTAAATTCATCTTTGCATGCGCTAACATAATATGTATCTACTCCCATAGTTATCATATCCCTTCTAATTATGCTATCAGCTTTTGGTTTATACGAAATTGTCTATTTATATTGTTTCTTTACGAACAGGATCCGGGTGTATTGGAACTAAAAATACGTAAAGCTTAACATTCTAGCAAACAATACCGTATCACTTTGCAAACCCGCACAATATCTTGTCATGCTAATAAGATGTAATGTATACGGTGGGACCTTATAATTACGTGTTTGTTATAAACAACAGCCAATGAAATTCTGTGAAAGTACCTACCTATGTGTTTCAGACAATGTTAAATGCTCACTGAATACTATTGGCTTGATAGATCATCATCATTATTAACCCATCTACATCTGTCTACTAAGAAATTCTTCTGCATGATTTCACCAATCTCCCCTAACTTACGGGGCACTTGTTTTTTTTTTTTTAATTGGTTTGACAAAACAAACAGTAACAAATTATAATACTTAGGTATTACAGCTTATTACTAGAAACATAAATTTAAATTTGCCACCCACCGCATACACAACACAATATATATAATAAGTAAATTAAATGTTATTTTACTTATTTCCACAAAATAATAAGTATATTAAAGTGGTCTTAAAAGATAACTTTGTAGAAGAAAACAAAAAAAAAAATTGTATGTCAGCGAGAATACAAAATACAATACAAAAGTAAAGCAATTTTAACAATATTATCTTATCTACCCATGTGCTACTTAATAGCTTGTTTAGGTACTATCAAGTACTAGTTTAAAATTTACTAGGACGCGTTGCCTAACTTAAACGTTAACTCTTTTTTAAAGGAAGCAAGTGATTCAGCAAGCCGAATGCTTTGGGGCAGGGAGTTCCATAGCCGTCCATCGGCTACGAAAGTAAACGTAACGAGTAACAAAACAAATCATAGATCTAGACTCGGTTCATATACGAGAGAGTTGGCATGGA
The DNA here is from genome assembly GCA_018245335.1 of Dalla quadristriga. Lineage (NCBI taxonomy): Eukaryota > Metazoa > Arthropoda > Insecta > Lepidoptera > Hesperiidae > Dalla > Dalla quadristriga. Next base: position 1,335 of record DWLO01003045.1, on the reverse strand, counting down.
TATGTGGTGTAGTACACACACACACACACACACACACACACACACACACAACCAAACACTTACGTGGACACTCCAACGAACGTACACACCCATAACATGGTTTTAGTAATTTTTTACACTTACGCTAACATAGACGCATGCACAAAATTCCATACACGAATAATTTTAATAATACAGTTAGAGATACGGAAGACCGGAGCCTCCTGCACAGGCGTTGCTAAATGCCTCCTAGGATGGCCCCAGTCACTGAATACAGTAAACTAAATGTTGCTACAGGAATGTAAAATTAAAATGGATATACTAAGTTTTCTTGAGTGGTGGTTTTCTTTATGGTTGTGTATCGCGTGTATGTATGTATGTGTGTTTCAAAATCTTTCGGAATATCAGGGGCTATCTCTGCACGTCGCAGAGCTGCTACGAGCGGGAACGATCTATTGTGTCCCAGACTATTCGTTAACGGCTTAAACTGACGCACTGCGCCATCCCCTGTTTTGGGTATATAACGGACGCGTGGTTGTATTACGTCCCTTCTGTTCTAGTACTAAAAATTCTAGATGCGATATAAAATCTAGCGCTTCTGTTAATCTTATAATTATTATTATTTATGTTTTTAGGATTATTCCTTCTCGGCTTGTCTGACCAAACCGGTAGTTTAACATCCACGGGCCAAAGCCAAGTGGAAATAATTCTGTACTTGGATGTAAGTTGTGATGAGTTGGTTCTAACTGGAGAAATTCTTCTAGTGATCCAGTCTTCCAGACAAGCCTCTAAATCGAAAGTTATATGCGAAATGGTGGTGAATAAGATTGAAGTTTCTAACATAATCAACGCGCTTCAAATTCGAATTTAGAAGAAATAAAAATCAGAAGTATTTAAGTTGTAACAATATTTATGGCCAGACTAGTTATTCTACTCCATATAAAGGCAAAAAAAAACTTTGTGTCGATATAATTGGTAGTATTACAATGGCAATATCCACATTCCACGTTTGCTAATTGAGGCAAGTTGACTTTAGTGGCGACAAATTCCATTGTATGTAGGAGGCGAAGCCAAGTTGCATGTAGATTAAAACTCATTTAAAGGTTCAGATAACTTTTACTTTGAGTTTGTCAATGTTCAGATAACTATTTCGTAGAGTTCGTCAATGCTCAGATAAGTATTTCGTATAGTTCGTCAATGTTCAGATAACTTTTTCGTAGAGCATGGATAATGTTGCGTATTTATAAGTACGTCCCCGTAGAACGGTTGATACTCGGCTTCGATTTCCATTTATGGGACAGTATGGGACAGTATGGGACAGTCTCGATGTTCCCAGTGCGGGAAATGAAAGTGGGC
>DWLO01003044.1:0-11530 GCA_018245335.1 Dalla quadristriga | reverse complement strand
GTGATCTTTTAATGTTGAATGTTAATAGAAAGTTTAATTAATAAATATCGTGTATGACATCTATTGGTGCTGCTACTCGCCGCTAGATAGCGCTAATAGTTAGCGTTAGCATAATCTGTATCGTTATATGAGGAGTCCCAATAATGTGCAATAACATAACGAGTTGACAATGATGTATTAGAAAATACAATACCTACAATTCAATTCTTCACTACTTACTTCAATAAGAATTGTGTGTACAATTTCGCACAATGACGTTTTTCTGCTGTCATTTTAAACCTACTAGGCGCTACTTAGGTATGCCTACATAAATATATAACTACTTTTTTATATCTAATCAGTGCATGTAATTTACAAAATCAAATCTTAACGGATTGTGTAAAGTATGATATAATATATGGCTATTATTTTTAAAAGTTTTAAAATTATTTTACTGATATCATAAGCGTACGTAGGTAGCGACTTATAATTTATCAAACTCAACGCAGATTGCTTTCAAGTATCATTAGTAGACGACCACTGGGCTCCTATAGCAGTTTACTAAAAATCGATAAGTATGAAACAAAAGTAGTGAAGTTACCCCAGCATATATATAAATATCGTTGTAATATTATTTAAAATATTGAAACATTCGGAAATTCAGTGGCAACTCTTTCATACGTTTCAGAAAAACATTATGCACTCCATTATATTCTTAATTATTTATTTAAAAAAATCAAAATGCGTGAACACAAACAAGTACGAGTCGCATAATTAAATTACCTCAGTTGAACTCACGTGAAAGCCATTGAATTTGAGTGTCCAAACATTTAAGCAACCGGCGTGTTCGGTTCAGCTCAAGCGATCTAATTCAATTAATTTATTTTGCCACCAATTAACAGAACAACGGAGAAGCGACCGTGCGCAGAAAACGCAAACAAATACGACTATTTATTATTTTCTCTTTGTCCCCAAACTGAATTACGCCGGGGCGGCGCCGCGAACACAATAGACCTGGACCTCTATTATATCGATAAAACAATACCCGGTATATTAAAAAGACATTCAATAATTTATTTTATTCATACTTTATTCGCAGTAAACGAACCCGTTTCTAAAACAAAAGTGCTCAATGCAGAGCTTATAGATAAATTAACGATTTTAGAATTGGACTTCTAATTAATTAGTAATTATTAATTTATTAATTAACCAGTAGATCCCAAAATAACTTAAAGTCAGTTATACAAGTAAAATGAGTTATTTGTTAATGTTATTGTATAAATATAATGTAAACCAGTACTACCTATATCATATTAGTAATCTGGAGATGTAGGTACTTACTTATATGATCGCTGATTAATACGTTAAAATACAAATTTCATACAGGCAAAGTCTCTGGTTTGAACTAGTTTAACACCGAGAGGACTCACGAATAATATTAATGTACCTATATTATCGTTTTCATACATAATCATACCTTTATTTATTGTGTAATATGAACGGAGTAGGAAATAGAAATGACGGACGCGAGCCACGCAAACAGCTGAACTATTCAGAGAATGTTTGAACAATTCGGCGCGCGCGCCATCTGTCGGGGATCAATTGAGACATTTTTGCGAAATAGTAGTATAATTACATACTTCCGCATCCGGCAGCGCGTGCGCGGCACCACGCCTACCGCATACTCGGGCTTTATGAAATTCAACACCATTTTTGTGAAGCGAACCACATTTGCAACGATGACTTCAACATTTATTGCTTGATCTTTTTATTTCCATAGATTATCTAATTCTGATTACGTGATATAGATTTATATTGATGGCACTCATATATATCGCATTTACATAGTTATAAACAAGCATATATTAGTAGGTAAGGTACATATTAATATTATGTTAGGATTAGTTTACTGTGAAACATCAGGGCTGGGCTTCAATGACAGGAATGCACATTATTAATTAAAGGTCTCCAAGTCATTAACGCTTAGTGACACTGCATAACTTCGAGATTTATGTCTTGTGGTGGAATTTTCGGTTTTTGTGCCGACACACGACCACCATTAACAACGAAGAATTTGCCAAAAAAAGTGTCGCTAGTTCACAGATATTTATTAGGTTATAATAAGTTTTGAAGTGTTTAAGCAGGTGGCTTCGATTAAGGTAGGAACTTAGGTACTTAATGGTGGATTTTATTTATATGTGTTCGTCTCTAAAAGCTGACTAATTATTTCAGGCTACCTAAATAATTTCGGAGATGTTCATTTACTTAAAGGTGTGCCTTAGAATATTATGAAATCTTTGTGTGTACTCCTGAATTTACACTAAATACAATATATTATTGGTCTATAACTAGGTACATAAGAAATATAAATTAGAATTTTTAAGATCTAGATTGATCCATGTTGTATTTTCTATATACGTAATAATTGTAATGTCGTTATCATTGTATTTCCTATTCACCGGGACTGGTTAAAGTTAATGTAATGTTACTGTGCGTACATAAATTATAAATAAATAAATACTAATTGAAAACTTTACTAGATTCCTACAGAAATTAAAGCCTATATTACTGGTTTAAATTTACACCAAGGAATTTCAGCAGCGGAAATTCATATAAACATGAGGACAAAGCTGCTGACAAAGAGTTACAAAACATTATTGTCATCGATCTTTAAACTATTTTTACTTTATGGTTCTAGTAACGGCAGTAAGGACAACAATGTACTTGTACCAGCTTACATTGCTAATACTAACCTATAGTCGAACGCACCTATGGTGGTTATCCTCTAAAGTACCGGTAATGAAACACACCTTCTGACGGCTCCATAAATGACAAGACGCAACCGGCAACATTCAGCACATCCGTTACCTTCGTTTGATTGTCAGCGCGCTTGCCGACTCGCCGACAAAGCCGACATTTGCATCCACTTTGCCATTCATGTCGTATGCGCACCCTCATTCCTATTCCACGCTCATACCTCCCAAATATAGAGCAGTCATGAAATTCAGACTTTCCAATTTGTTTTAAACTTTCATGTAACGTAAGCACGTTCTGGGCGAAGACAGAAGAATTTGAATAGGAAATTTGTTAACCGCTTTAATGCTGGTTGTTTGAAGATGTTTTCCGTTAAATAATATTATATACTTCCCGTATATAAAATAAATGTACCTACTACTCTATACCCATAAGTTTTTAAGGTACTTTATTCTTTGAGGCCAAATATTTACATAGTATTTCGTGAAATATCGTTCTTATTTGATTCGGTATGGTATTTTGCGACGGCATGACTGATTTTCATATTGCTCGACGTCAACTTGTATAAGATCAGAGATTCGCCATTTGTTATGTGCTGTCCCAATAGGAGGAATACGGATGACTCGACTGTTAGGACAAGGGTCCTAATCTAGTATAATTCTCAAAAGAAAGATAAAACTTACAAAAAGGCAAGTTCGCGATCATTATTTCGCTGAATCCACAGGTGAACTACCTTCCAGAATGACACCATGATAATAATTGATGAACTTATTAATGTTATCATAATATATAGATAGATGAATATTATATATAACATTATTTAGCCACAATGTTTCACCATTACCAAAGGTTGACTGGTGGAGAATGCCATTAAACCTGCCCTTTGTAAATAAATAAATAAAACTCAATAAATTATTATAATTACGACAAACTATTATAGGTATAAATAAACAAATAAAAATAAACTCTACATTTTTTATATTTAAATAAAAAATAGGTATTAATGTTATATTGAACCAGATTTTCACACATAAAAGTATATTCTAAACAAACTAATCACCCCAAAACAACATTGTCGCTACCCGTTCATGGTAATGAATACAGAATAAAGAAAGTAAAAGGACATCAACGCGTATTTGTATAAAGCAGCGCGATTGCTTTCCAACATCAAAAAGCGCAAAATGAAGCAGAAACTAATAAAGTGACGCAATAGGAGATTGCTTTAATGTTTAAAGTCCCCGACGAGGGCTGATTGAAACGCTCCCCTAACTGCCAAATGAGTCGCCAAGTTTCACTGTGAATAGATGCGCTAATTTGCATCGTCTTTTTGAGCAAATTACGGATTACCCTCGCCGATATTATTACACCCAATTCGCGTTTTGGTGCAGACTTCAAAGACTGTTATTTAAACATCAAAAGGGTATGCAATAGGACTGACGAGCTTTTTGTAGTCATTTTGGGTACTTACATACGAGTAAATCTATAAGTTCTGGCCCAGCAGTGGACTTTTATTGATGGATGGATGGGTAAGTTCAATTGGATTGCCGGTCTGTGATATTGAAATTAAGGTCAAGAGTTGAATAGAATATGCTATTTATAGCTTAGCCATATTGTCGCGAATAGGCTCCGAAACAGCTGAACGGATTTTGAATTAAAAACAGAGTAAAATCAGTGTTTTTGTAAATAAACGCCCATTCAAAACTAAAAAGTACAGTAAAATCTGTATAAAATAAACCCCTGATAAACACTAATTCAAGCACAGTTTGTCACAGGGGTGAATCCAGAGTCAAGCATTCAGTGCCATTATTTTCCACGTCACAAAAAGACGAGTGAGATTAGCGGCGGCGTATTTACAAATTTTAAATTCGCATGACAGAATGTGTGAGAATACGCCCCTCGTCTTTATTGGTGTCACCGTTCCTCCTCGGCTTATAAAGTTTGTTTGAGATTCGGCTGATGCAGGAGGAAATAGATAAATTATTTGTTTTCCTGCTTGTCTGTCACTCTGTCAGGGGATTGAGTTCTTTATTTGTATCAAAAGAGTCATTGATTATTTTATTTACGAATACACTTTACATGTTAAATAAAATAGTTAGTTCAAATGAAGCTACCGATTGTTTTCTCTTCTCTTGTGATGTCTCCGTTTATTACGATAATTTTTGTTTGATTAGTTGCTGACTTAGATAGGTACTAGACTATAAATATTAAACTATTGCATTTGAAAGAGTGTTTATTATGTTGTATCCTGGGTAAAAGTTTAGTCTCATTTCAGAACGCCGGGCACTAAACTCCACCCGGCTAATTATAATGATGGTGATGAAGAATGGCGCATACTCGATCGACAAAGTTCTTAGGTTACTCGAAGGCCTCCAACAATGCACAACTACTATCGGCTCATATCAACGGTGCTCAACCTGCATCCCGAAGACAAGGAGTAAGGAACTTGCATGATCTCTTATCAATTACAGGATTGCAGGAGAAGTTGTTAATACATTTGCTTAGCAAAATCAGTTTTAATTAATTTCTTCTTAGTAAGTACCTACTTAAGTACTGCAAATAGTCGTGTGATGGTTTAGTCCTTAAATGGAACACGTAGCTTCTTCTTAAGACACAATTATTAGAGCATTTTTTGTGATTCAACATCATGTTACTTCGTTAAACACCTCCGGTAAAGCGGAACGCACCTCGTAAAGCAGTGAAGGGTTGTGTTCATTTCCGTGATTAGCGCCAGTGAGATATATCGCTTCTGAGAAGTGTCAAGTGTCGCAGCGGATGGCGGATATGCCGTGTGTGATGAACTGCGCCACTAAATTATAACATTTTAACTTGACAGGCCGTGTCATGGTTTAATAGAACGCGTTTTAACGGGTGTTTGCCCTACAGGGAACAACAGAGGTGTAGAGTGGGCAGTGTGTAAGGTTTATAAAAAAACTATTTTTGTTGTTTTTTATACCTTAATCATCACAATTCATTATATTCCATGTCGACTCCGTTGCACGTTGGTCAGTGCCCTGACTGATGATCCTTGGGTCCCTGGTCGATCCCCGACCGGAGATTATGATTTGTTTAGCAGATAAATGACTCGAGTTGGTCTTGGGCGATAATTTGTGTTGTTTTCTGTATCTGTCCGCTACCTTAACACAGGGAATCCTAGGGAGGAGGCGTGAGTGTGTAATTTATTATTCATTGAAACAAGTTTGCAGCCGTGCTCGATATTTAACTGATAATTATTACGTTCTTGCAAATGTAAGTAGCAGGTCCATTTCGTTTGTGGACATTTGGCATGCGCCATTTGGTAGGTACATTTTAAACAACTAAACCAACGATGGTTGGTCAGCCTTGGACTGGAATCGATCTAGGAGCCGTTATACAATCTACCCACCGGTCTAAGTGGTTGTCGTACTTAAAACAATTATAAACACGCGACTCTAAGCTTTCATGTTCAAGAATGTCCACAGATGGAAGCATGGTAATACGAATGACTGTTTCATAAAGTAGGTAGCTGACAGTGGTTGTATCGCTTCTCCACAAAAAAATAATTAAAAACGTGTCTTTGTTAAGTAGGCTAGTATGATTCTAATAAGCTTACACTGTATTAATAATATATGGTATATATTGCACAATATACGTAGCTATATTTTATCAATAAAGAAGCAAGCTTATATTAAAATGTCGTCAAGGTAAGTGAAAAAACTGTTATCGTGATGTGATTTCCAGATTATTATTTATTGAAAACCCCTCAGTTTACATATATCAATTTAGTTATACATATTAAGTCCTCCTTTAGTAAGACATATGATGTTTAAAAAGAAAGTTATGTGTACAAAAGTTTCAAGACATTTTTAGTGCAGTAGTGAATCCTTTAAAAGTCCGCAGAGCACAAAGCATAACGCTCATTTCGCATATTGAGGGATGGCAGATTAATGTGAGTTCGAAGAAGTTGATATTACTTCTGAAGGGTCTAAACTGGTGATTTACTGCGACCGGGTTGCGCTCTTAAAAAGTTGTAAACTGCTTGTGTTTCCGCCGCTCTTCTCAACAATGTAACCACGTTGTTCAACTTAGGTCGCATCTAGATCCACGTATTTTTCTGCATAAATGTGATATCATTGTATTATCTAGGGTGTGTGAAAAATTGACTCTATGTATTTGCCAACTTGTTTATACTCTCCTTTCTGCTAAATTGTGTCGTGAATGAATATTAAAATGATCTGTTGATGTAATTAATCTTTTACTATTCATTTATTTTATTAAATATCTGCAAATTTTCTATAATTCTGCGGCTTACTTGCGGTAAGCTACCGAAATAAGTCTAAGTATTCGTTCAATAATCCTTGTAATTTTATAAGATGTTTTTTCTTAATTTTGTTGGAAACACATTAAGAGCCGCCATCTCTATAGATTTGTACGATCGTGGATCCTAAAACAATGCTTCTAGATTATTAACAACAATATTCGGACTAAATAACATAATTTTGGTCACTGTTTCTGAGAAGTGTCCGCCACGTGTGTCGGCGTCTGCGATCTCACAAAGATGCTGATTTACGGACTGATATTTATCATACATAACGAGAGCAATGTGTTTCTGTTATTTTAATTTGAAATCGGCGAACTTTGAACTATCTTAGGTTACCGCTGTTGACCGGAACTAAAGGTATGCCGAACCCAAAAATATTGCAATGAGTGTTTATTTCTGAAGATAAGTATAAGACTATTTAGGCTAGAGAGTCCCCAGCTAACACTCCATAATCATCTTATCCTGGGCCCATGTCAAGGATACATAGATAACTATTAACGCCTTATTAGTAGATCAATGCAATGCGGAATTAAACATTAATTAGGTATGATTTGTTTGAACAGTGAACAAAAATATCGTAAAGAAAATTGCGTTCTCGTGATAACATTAGAATCATGTGTAATGAAAAGTGGCCGTGTGTTCGGATCAAAATAGCAATGGCGATGATTGTTAATTAAACAAAATAAACGGCTTTCAAATTATAAACGTTTCAATTATGTACGTGTGTGCAGTAACTAGTAAAAAAGTCTCATAAAATGTTATAACTAATGAATGTGATGACAAAAATGTTAATTTTATAATTGTCAATACAGAATAAGCATTTTATAACTGTGTATAGAATCGCTTTCGATATGTCGCATTTGCAGGAATAGAAAGCTTCAGAAACTTACGTGTGCGGATGTGTGACAATGTGTAAATATCTCTAACATTGGCAAATATTACTGAACCGTTGAAAATATATTAATATTTAAAATTGTGTATAGGTACGGGTGTATTATTGTGATCGAAATCATCAAATTCAAATAGGGGTCAAAGCCATAGTCCACCATGCTGGTTCTATTATTATCGCAATCGAAATAACAATTCGCCAGGTATCGTTGGTCAAGCCGACTGACGTCTTTAAAGATCAAATTTGCTCAAAAAATCTATGAAGGCGATACTTTTGGGCAGCCTAAGATCTTCAGACACTCTGGTTGGCCACTAACCCCTCCACTAACTCATATTGGAGCAGCGTGGTGGTGTACGCTCTAGGCCTCCTCCAAGTGTGAGTAGAGACCCGTGCAGCGGGCCATTATGGGTTGTATGCCACTGCATACTAGTTTGCAACGTCGACTAGAATAAAAATACCAAACGAGTAGGTATATATAGGACAGGTTAGAAATCTTTGCATATAGGTATATGCTTTCATTCTACACACAACTAACATAACTTTCTAAATATCGAAAAAATTTAAAACAAATACAGGAAAATTATAGATTGGCGACTATTTTCTTGTCGTAAACATTTTACCTCTAGAAGCTTAGTATTTTCGCTTCCCGAATCCAACCCGGCTTGAATACGAAACAGGCAGTGGGAAGCTAACGAGAGCTCCCTCGCTCAATCAGTTTACGAGTAATTCGGTTAGGGGTGATAAATCTCTGTTTAGTTATGGGGACCGGGATTTAATTTCATCATGCCAGCTTTGCCTAGATAACGGCTCATTTTATACGATTACGCAGGTCAACTGTATTAATGAAATTCAATTATTGCTCAATATTGACGCAAATTGTGATATGTATTACGGTTTTAATTTCTTGTAAATTATAGAGAAGCCGTTTGTGATACAACGGATTTTAGTGTGCTTTCAATTCCTCAAATTTTCCTTCATATTATTGATTATGAACCTAATTTTTAACGTAATGTTTCTTGATCTACGTATCACAAAAAATAGCACGTAATAACTATCGAGCGGATTCTTATAAAATTTGGTGGCATTGAAACCTTATCTAGAATATATTCAATTTTAAAAAAAAACATTCTTTGATTAGATAAAACACATTCCCGGTAGAGGTGGGGATTAAAGTTGATATAAAAAAGCGAACTCTACACGGACAGGGCAAAGTCTAGTTGATTTAATAAATCTTGAGAGACAGTCGACATAACCTATCTCTATCTCTCTGCAATATACGTTTCATACAGATGAGAGGTATTAATTGATTCACAAGTACCTGCCTATCAAATTAAACAACACGCAGACACAAGTACTGTTAAAATATAATTGTTATGAATATGTTTAACAGAAACTTTTGTCTAGTAGATATAACACTCTACATGCGGAGCTAATGCTCTCCGTTTTATAGTAGCTTAATGCAAGTTCAAATAAATAGCTGGCGTTTATCTTTGATACATCATTATTAAGGTTGAATGGAGATATCAATACTCGGACACGGCGGCAGCGCCGCGATGAGCAGCGAACATCAGGGACCACCGTCGCGCGTCCTTAATGAACACGAGATTAAGCTAGGCCACGAGCGACGTAATGGAGTCTGCGGCTCTTGCAGATGAACTCGGTTTTTACGGCACGAGTGGTGGCCACCCGCAGAGGCGACACTTACTACTCCCCTCCTCATTATTTGTGGTTTCAATTCGCTTTTTACGGCGAACGTCGCCCTCCGCGGCAAATTACTGCCACCCAAAAATGTCGTAATCAACTCAACGCTGCAATGGAAAAATATGTCCTCCACGAATGTCGTAAAACTCAATTTCCAATTGGCCGTCTTGTGAAAACTGCAGATGTCTCTCATGTACCCACAAACATCGGGCCCTTGATTAAAAGTCGTGAAATATTAGAGGATTTTGATCATAGCTTTGATTACGAACTATCAAACGTGATGATAGAGTTTCTGTGTTTGCTTTTTCAATTTACACGTCATTAATACGACAGATTACAGTTTTTATAGAAAACATAATGGTTCCGTAATATCAGGCTGAGTATATAGAAACGTTAAGATATGCCTTATAGTTAAATGTTTTCTTATGGCTTGATATTATAATTATCATTGTAGTAGCTACATGCCTTATGCCTGGTATACGGTAAAAAGTAATTCCTATAAGATTCCAGAAATATTTTACGGGCTTTAGACACCATCATTGCAACTCTAGACTTCCTTTAGGAAATTAAATACGGTTCTTGATGAGTGTTATTATAATCCAGAATGTTTATGTTTACGGAGGAAATATTAGTTATTAATCTAAATAAATATTAAATATCATTCGACTATAATAATGTGTAAAGAACAGTGTGAAGCTTATAAAATTTAAAACAAAATGTTTCAACATTCTCATAATATTATTTTATGTTAAACTAGACAAGGTAACTGTGTTTTTAAATTTTTATAAAAGTAGACATTTTCATTTAAAAAGAGACGTATTCTCGTAATATGTCGTAATTTTTATATATGTTCAAAAAATTGCACTTGTGCCTTTTGGATGCATAATACATTATAAAAATCCTTAATGACTAGCTAATTCTGAAGATAACACACATATTTTTGGTTCATATTTATTTTCTCCGAAATTAAATGATGTTAAACCAAGATAAACTATATAATTCAACTCAGGATAGGAAAACAAAGAAACGGTATTTTAATTTTAGGGACATATTGAAATGTTGTCAATTACGGATGCGATTAGTTATAATCTCTCCAGTGTTCAAAATTAGTAGGTGACATATTAGTTCTACCTACATAGATTTATATTTATATAAAAGAGGTGCAGTGTGGTGACGGCAGAACAGAATACAATTGTCACCATCCCTTCTCTTCGAAGAAGAGCTGCGTCCTCTGTGTAGCAACTACCATCTACTGCGATCACCAACCCGTCTGCCCAGCGTGGTTATTATGGGCAAAAATATTTGAGAGAGGCTTTTAGGTCAGCAATGGACTCTTATCGGCTGGTGATGATGATGATGTTGATGATATAAAAGAGAATGTTAGTATATCTGGTAATTATAGACTCCCACACCATTTGACCGATAACCATGAAAATTGGTACATACAAGTGCTTTTTCATGGAGAGGGTTTTTATGCTAATTTATGACACTAGATGGCGTTGCAGCACATATACTTCTGAACCGCTCAACCGACCGCCATGAATTTTTTTTTCTGTCCGCCGTTCAGCCTTGAAAATACAAAAAAAAAACAGCTAGGACAACGCCAAGCCCTTACAAATATTATGAATGTGAAAGTGTATTTGTTGATTTGATAGTTTGTCCTACTTTCACGCTGCAACAGAGCGATGGCTCAGCGTGAATTTTTGATATAGAAAGTGTATGGGCCGAAGAATAACATACTTTTTATTCACTTCTGCACTTTATTCATTTCTGGGATGATTGTTTTCCAACAATTGTGTTTGGGTCGAAAAGGTGTGGATGCCGGCTACACTTATTCAAGTGGCGACAACATATTTTGTCCTCAAGAGTAGCAACGCATCAATGTCCAGCTTCGAACAGGACTATTACTA